>CM021107.1:169306139-169373822 GCA_007115665.2 Sequoiadendron giganteum
CTCAAAACACTCCTATTCTATCCACCTAAGAACCATGACTCACTTACAAAGAAAAAACTAGTCTTATTGACCTTATTAAGACAAAAACACATCAAATCCTAAAGCTTTCTCAATATCAACCTTGCTTGACCATTGTTGACCAAAGGTGCTCCTACACCAGAGTATGGACCTTAGTTCTTCAACATTTTGATTTGCAAGAAGTAGTAACATTCCAAAATAGCACTCAAACTCTAGGGTCTTGAGCTTCACAACAACCATCCCATAACACCATCAAACTTCATGACCATCTGGTGACCAACTACCCCAGTTCAACAATCAGATCTTGTAGCACCGATCCTTCAACCTAGTCTCACATATATCGAGGGTGAAAAAATTGACATCATAAGCAGCTTGAGAACTTTCATTTTTCATAAGAACAAAACACCCCACCAGTTTCTCATTGCATCAATTTTCATAGATGAAGAGGAAGAGAAAGTTGACATAGCAATAGAAAAACCCATATTATCACCACCCACATGGCAATAAATATCCCCTTCATGATCTCACGCAAGTTCAAGATCCCTAAGGTAAAGTTCAGAGCTCGTCATTTATAATTAGGCATCTTAGTCCAAAAGCTCTCAAGAAACACCTTTGGGCACTTCACAAAACCAAAACTAGGTTGGTATACAACTTTTATAAATGTGCTTCAAGGAACAATCCGAATGTGTATTCCTTCTACTATTGTCAAAATCTTGTTATGTTCCAACAGTTCCAATATCTCACATAATCCATAGGACAACAATGAGTCTTTATGATTTGAGTCACTTAGAGAGTACACCACTCTCCCACATAGGACAAAAGTTGTTTATGAAAACCATGAGATCACAACATAGGAAGAAAATGGAAGCAAGCAAGAACAACACAAGTATCCCACTAGCAAACACCATGAATGACGGAAGTGGCCCATGAGGATATAAACGAAGTGACCTTTTTGATAGGGTATTGGGTATCAAAATATCCCCAAAACATGTCTATCTATTACCCAAATCACTCTTATCAAGGGTCATAACATCAAGTAGGGCAAGAACGTCAAGGGTTTTAAAATCCCCATCAAGGAATAAGTCCAGAACATTAAATTTCCCTAAATGAAATTGAGAGATCTTGAGGAAATTAAATGAAATCAAAATTCAGCATATCACCAATGCCATGTGAAAATTCGGAACATTACATGTCCACAACCAATGGACATCATTCCAAAAACACCTCAATATCCACATCAACAACACTTCTAATATCAGCAGTATCAAGAAGTTCTACAACACCAAGGTGTACCTCAAGTGCAATATCAAGATGTACTTCATTCACAATATCAAGAAGTTCCACAACACCAAAATGTACCTCAAGTGCAATACCAAAATATACCTCAAACACAAAATCAAGGAATTCTACAATATCAAGAGAAAAACAATCAAGAAAAGCCCTAGAGGAAAGATTACCAACCAGGAAAGAGATTCACCCCTTTGGGAGAAGCTTTAGAGGTAATCATGCATGAACTAGTACAAAGGAACTTATCAAAATCAAGGATAGTCCAATTTATGGTGAACCAAGCTTTAAAATCCCTTGGTATAACCAATATGAATGATGCGAGTTCCACAAAACCAAGGGTCACAGAACGAACAAATACACAACACTCAAAAACCTCATCCAAGACCTCATTGATCAAGGAGAAATAGCTATTAAAAAATACATTCAAGGGCCATCTACCAATGACAACAATGATAATGTCTCAACCTCAAAAGCTGAAAGAAATAATCAAGATCTATCTATCGATCACATTGGCAATGTCTCTACATCATCTAGTGAGCAAGAGGACATACATCTAGAGTTTAATCCCAAGCATGATCAAAATCAATCACCCAAGTCTAGCAATGATTCAGTCCAAGATATATTGACATCATCCAACCTCATGGTAGTATATATTGATGATCAAGAGACTCTTGATCCAGCACCTATACCCAATGCAGAAGATCTAAGCCAAGAGTCATTACCCATATGTCCACATTTTGAGGAAAGTCAAGGATCCTTTACAAGCAATCCCTTCTTTGAAATTGATCCATGTCAAGAATGTGATCTAAAGCATGTCAAAGATAATACCACACAAAATCAAGATCAAGAAACCTTATCATCAAAATATTATAATGACAATAGATATCTTCAAAGACATCCAAGGTTTTCCAAAAGAAGAACAAATCCATATACCGAGTACACATACATTTACCCATGAGATGCTTACTCCTTATGGAAATTTATATGATCTTCATCTAATACAAGAGTCCCATACTCTTGATATTATTACCAAAGAACAAGAGTATCCTACACTTAACATATGAACACAAGATCAAGACATAGTAAAAGCTAGAGTCATATCAGAAAGGGGTCATGAAGAAGAATTATACATAAGTTATGAATCAGAAACATCATGTGGAGACATATCAAAAATAGATCATAAAGAATACTTATATATAAGTTGTGAATCAAAAACATCCTATGAAGAAATATCAAAAATGAATCATGAGGAAGACTTTTCATGGATAGTAAATAAGAAACACCTCTGAAAGAAGCATTAAAATCTAATATTTTACAAGATCGGGCAAAAGATATCAATCAAGAAGGTATCCCACATCTGAAGGAGCCTATCTATGAGGAAGCTACCACATTTAAAGATCCACAGCAGAGCAACAAAAGATTAGCACCTTGTTTCCAAGGTGAGACATATCCCATTGCAAATAAACTCTCTCAACAGATTCAGTATCAAGACAGAGGATTAGGCCTACATGAATAGGGTATCCTAGAACTAGCGCAGATTATTGGCAACCCTAAGCATCAAGGTCTAGGTTATTTAAAGGAATCTAAGAATATCAGTGATACCTCTATAATACTAGGGGCAACTTTATCTAATGCGAGCATCAACATAAAGAGAATGACGAGTCCTTATGATGAAATTACTACCAATGCTACAACTATCGATATCATGAATCCTCATCCACACATATTTCAACCCTCTAATTGGGACCAACAACAAGAGAAAAATATATACCCAAGAATGAAACAATTCATTGAAGAAAAAGAATTAGCAAGACAAAATGGAAAAGAAAGATTCAAATGGATACAAAAGAAAAACTAAGAAAATCGTCCCTATCAAACTCCATTAGTTAAAGAAACTATGGAGAAAAATCAAAAAGGGAATTTCATCTATTAAAGATGTCCAGCAATGCAAAAGAAAGCTTCAAGAGTGACTTACAAGTTATACCAAGACATTGATCCTAATCGAATCTCCATATCCACCCATCATTGCTCATCATCCCAAGTTTGGAGAGTCAAAGATTCCAAACTTTCAACCAATCTATCTAAATTGCATATCCCTCAAAATAATTATATGTCAAGTGGAATCATCTTAGCCTATCCATAATGAATCCAATCCATTTTTATCCGAATCCAAATTATCTTGATCTTTACAAATGTTTGGTACACACTTTATATTTTCTTATGAAAAGCATCTTGACATGGGTCCCTATCATTGATCCTATCCTATCTAGCATTATCTGAGCCATGAGGCATTTTCCAAAGGGAATACTTTGTCCCAAAATGTTATCCTATCACAAGATAAGCCATCACCTAAATTTCTAGACACTAGGGGAAAATTCTTGCATCTTGCTTCAGAACAAATCTTGATCTATGTCTTCTAACTCACAATGTGATCTAGGCATCATCCCATCAACAAGGTATACCACCAACACACTATCAGGTTAACCTTTGAAACACTTCATCCCATGAACAAGGTATACCACCAATGTACTATCAAGGTAACCTTCAAAATAGTTCATCCCAACAACAAGGTGTACCACCAATGCACTACCAAGGTAACCTTCAAAGATGACAACATGGATTATTCCTTCACTTCAAACAATCTAATATATCAACAGTTGCTTGAACCCCACAACTAGTTCAAGTAATATTTTCCACAACATATCCTCTAGAAAAACAAAGTTAAGTATCAATCCAAGTTTTCAACATCTTGTACCCCAAGAAAAAGGGTAAAAATCCCAAAAAATCAAAAGTATCAAAAATCAAGAACATCAAAAAATAAAACAACATCGTTGGATTATTCCTTCACTCAAACACTCTAATATATCAACATTTTCTTGAACCCCACAACTAGTTCAAGTATATTTCTCACAACATATCCTCTAGACATGGAAATGGAATATCAATCCAAGATTTATTTATCCCAAAAACAAGTTTATGCTTTGAGTCAAATGGTCGAACTATGTCATATTTCGGTGTACAAAATATGCAAGGCTTATTAGCCCCCAAGGCATTAGGTCAGTCCCATTAGGTTTTTATTAGGCTTTCTTCCAACTTAGTCAAAAACAAAAAAATCCAAACAAATCAAAAAAAAATCAAAATTCAAAAACATTCACAAAATAGTAAAACCTATGAAACTGATAATTGGATCAAATAGATCCCAAAGTCATTTCTCCCTTGGGTGCAGTGGTTTGAGAACCACCTACAATCATTTTAACCCATGATGTTAGGGTTTCACTATGAACATTTCAAGCAACACAAAATGACATAAAACATGATGACAAATGACATTTAGGATGACAACAAGCAAATGCTAACAAGGTTTAAATGAAACAAAGGCAAATGCAATCTCACGAAATCAATGGAAAATTTAACTATTCAAAAACTGAAAACCACCTACACCATTCCAAAGATCATTAAATTCTAACCCCTTTTTTAAAAAAACCACTGAAAAATACTTCTGAATGACCAAGATATGGTCGTTTGAATATAGGGTAAAAATTACAAGTCATAGAGCAAACAAAGTTAAGGTTTTAAGTCAAGTGCATGAAAAAAAAGTTAAATTTTAAGTCAAGTGCAAGCTTTTAGAGCAAGTGCAAGGTTTTCAGATGTGATATTTTAAAACAAGTGCAAGATTCTTAAGCAAGGGTGAGGAAATGGCTCCAGAGCATGTCAAAAGAGAGGTTTTCAGTCAAGTGCAAGATTTTAGAGTGATTGCATGAATCAAAAGCAAGGTTTTAGGTCAAGAGTGAGGTTTTAAGTCAAGGACAAGGGTTTAAAGGTCAAGTGTGAGGTTCTGACATAGAAAAGGCAAGGAAAATGATATAGATACTCAAAAATCACCAAAAATATTCTATTCACTCAAGAAACTTTGTACACACAATATGAGAATGTAATGAAACGAAAATGAGAAGCGACAAGGTACATACTAAAAAAACAATGCCTAAAGGACATCCAAACTCTCAAAATGCATCTGTATGATAGGAGACTCCTCAAATCCTCGCCATAGCTCCTTGACAATCGACAAAAAAAAAACATTCAAATAACTTGAAAACACAACAAAAACAACATCAAATAAACATCAAAAAGCACAAAAACATTTGAAAATCTCAAAAAACCTATTTATGCCATTACCTATTCGTCATAAAGGTTCATCCATAATAAACAGATCGTCACACTCACCCTTTGACAAAACAAACAAATAAACAAAGCAACATCAAAAGCTAGAACTTTCAAGCAAACAATCACAAGGATTTGAACGCAAGCAAACAAAAACAAAGCCAATTATAACTACCTATCTATTGACGATTCCCAACAACATCCTAAGATATGTCTTAATAGACTTGTTCCCATGATAGACATGATCAACACCGGATAATAGTCCCATAACAAATAGAGCAAGTGATACAACAACTTTGTTTTTTATCTTTTTGTAGTCTTATCTTTTCGATTTACATTATTGACTCATTCCCAGGATCTCTCAAGGATGTCCATAAGGATTTAGAGAGGAAGGAATGAGGGAAATTGAGCATCATTTTGGTTTTATGTTTTTTGGATATTTTTGTTATACTACCAAGGCAAATACTTGCTTTGTTCTGTGTGTGGAAGTCATTTCGAAGCATTTCGTGTAACGGTGACATGTTAGGTTTTTAATACCTCTTGTGTTACTAGTCTGACATGTTTTAAAGCTTCTCAACCATACACTTTATAGGGTTTCTATGTGTCTGGTATGAGCAAGAGTACTCTTTGTTAGTAGAGTCAAAGTCCACGTAATGGATACAAAGTCACCTTGGTCATTAATACCCTGGTGCATTGTATATGTTTGCTACATCAAATAGGATTGTTCAAACTGTGAAGCCTCCAAGTAAAGCAAGAGAAACTCATCAATGAAATCACATTCTTACTAACATTTTCTTCTAATATCATCCACTTTCTTCTATCTTCTAAATCTTACTAACATTTTCTTCTAGTCAAACATTTCTTTTGCCAGTCCTTGCACTTAACACATCACATCAGCTTCTCAAAAAAATTATCTACAATTTTCACCAAATCTTTCGAGGGGGGACCATCCATGCTATACTTTATGGGGAATACTGGGGAAACTCTTGCACCTGGGGCATACCAAGGCAATTTTCTTTGAAACAAAGCAACCAGTACTTTGTATCAAAGAGGGGGAAAATGTAGACACCTAAAAATGTCCTCGCTCGTGAACTAGCATTTTGGCAATCATATTCATCTATTAATCAAGTGATTGAACATCGTTTAATTAACTCATCATCAAACAACATCGAACAACATTAAACAGAATCGAATAGTATCAAACAACATCAAATAGCATCAAACAACATCAAACAGCATCAAACAACATCAAACAGCCTTGAAATTCATCAAACAACATTAAACAACATCGTAAAACATCTTGTAACATCTCGAAACCATCCCAGAATGACTCAGAGAATCTCAGAATTACCCTGAAATAGCTCGAAAATCATCTTGTAATTTCTCGAATAATCTCGAAACCATCCCCAAATCACTTGAAACATATTGGAATCACCCCGAAACATCTCAAAATGTCCTGTAATGTCTCGGAACATCTTGGAATCGTCCTGAAAAAGCTCAAAATCATCCTATAATTTCTCAGATCATCTTGAAATGTCTTAAAACAACTCAAAATCATCTTGTAATGTCTTAGATCATCTTTGAATCATCCGCAACATCCTACATTGCACCAAATTGAAATGCCATCAAAAACCCTAATTCCTCTATTAATTGAATAATACAACATTATTTAATTAATTCACTTTTTTATCATTTCTGAAAAAATAAATAAATTTAATTTGTTTAATAAAGTCCTATAACATAGAAAATTTTATACTCTTGAAGAAAGAGATGATTTCACGCTTAATTTGGACTCATTTTGGCACCCTTGCATCAATCACCCCTTAAAACAACATTTATAGGCCCCTAAGACTCATTATTTTTGAGCTTGAGGCTTATTCCACCAAGAAATCATACAAGTCCTGACAAATAACATTCAAATTACTCAAATTTCATAAATCCCACTTCAAAAACCCTGGTGGGACTAAGTCGCCAAAGGTGGCGACTTAGTCCCTTTTGGGAAAATTTCTAATTTTGAGCAGGAAATCTCCAACTTAATCAAAATTTATGATGGATGTCGGCCTCTTAGGTATAAATAACTGACAATTAGGTATTGGGTCCTATAAATATATGTTTTTAGGTTAGTTTTCAAGGAACCTTTAGTCATTTTTCACAAGCAAATTCAAGAATCAAGTGTTGAACATGTTCCACAAGAAGATTCATTAGTCTATCTACAGTAAAGTTGAAGCATAGGGAAGCAAGCTAGGGTTTTTTCAGGTCTTCAAGCTCACTTTTTTCCCAAGATCTCACATTGTAAAGGGTTGATCATGGATGCCTATGGAGAATCATGGAGAAATCTAGGTTGAGGAGATGCAACTAGTCATCAAATCAATCCTAAAGATTTGTTTTCAAAGTGGTTCCATCTTCCATTTTCTCTTTATCTTCACCCTAAGGAAGGTTTGCATGTCATTAAGATTCATTACTAATGTGATTTAGGGTCTCTTGGAATGAGTCTTTCATTCTTCTAGTTTCATTTATGCATCTTATTCTTGCATGTTAGAATAGGGTTGCATCATAATTTAGATTTCCTAGTCTTAGACACACTTAGGGATAGGGTTTTATACATATTTCTTATCTCTTTCAAGGTTTAAATACCAACTAGGGATTTGACCAAGGAAAACCTACCATTAGAAAATAAACTATATCTGTTTTGCAAGTGATTTTGTAGATTTGGACCCGAATTTCAATTTGAGAATAGATTGCAGATTGTAGGCTTCTGTTTCCACTTTCAAAATTTTAGAAAAGCTAGAGTGGAATAAGTCACCAACAGTGGAAACTTAGTCCCGCTGCATGTGTTTGTCAGAGATTTTTGGAGATTTGGATACCCTATTGGCTGAAACGAGCTTTGGAGTAGTTTCCCAGATCTAGGACTAAGACACCCAGCTTGGCGTAAGTGTCCCAATTGGCAAGAAAATTAGATTTTCCAAAACTTCAGAGACATTTGCAATCTTCATTCCAGCCTCCATTAGTTTCCAGGTGTACTCTTTATGTTTTCCCTTATATCTTGTTTTGTATTTTCTTTAATCTATCTTCATGCATATCATTATGTGTTTTCAAATGATCTACATTTCACTAGTTTTGCATTAATCATTCATACCTTTTATTAGTTCATTGCATGTAGAACATTCCATTAAACACATCTTTATCATATTAGAACTAGTCTTGAATGAACCCCCTAGATTTTGGGTGTGAAAGAAATATCTCCTTTTAGGTGAAAACCCTAGAAGTCTAAGAGAATCCACTTTTCCCCTAAAATCTACGATTCATTTTGGTGAACCTACATTTAGAACATCTTAATTTTGATCTAACATGCATTTTCATCCTAGGAATAGTTTCTATTAATATTGCATTGCATGTTGCATTGTCTAACTTTGCTTCCTAGGGTTTCATACTTTGCATTAGTAAAAATTTCATTTTTGCATCTCATTTCCTTCAAAAATAGTGAAATTTTGTATCTACACTTTGGATTTGCATTCTGCAGTATAGAAGACATCAGTGTCCATCAAAAAAATCAAAAAAACTTAAAAAATACCCCTACTGCGACTAATTCGCCACCTTGGGTGACTTAGTCCTAGTGCTCATTTTGCATTAGTCTTTTATGCATTCAGCTTCTAGTTTATGTGTTTTTTGTTTGTTCCAATTGCTTTTCTGTTTCAATTCAGTTATTTTTTGTTCTACTGTAATCATTAGCATAAGAATGTTTTAATTTTGTGGCATTTATGGATAGCATTAGATCTTTACAAGTTTCATTTTCAGCATTAGTTCCTAATTCATTTAGGTCACATTAATTAGAACATGAAAATAAAACATTAGAAACACCACACAAAATAATCCATACACTGCTTCACTTTAGAAAAACCATATCATCCAAACCTTTTAGTAGTGATGACTTGGACAAGTTAGATGAAGCTCTACAAGGCTTCCTCTCACTAAGTTCATCCACTAAGGTTTGTGATTACAAACCCAACACAATTAACAATAACTTATCTCCTAAACCTTTTAGTGGTGATGACTTGGACATGTTAGATGAAGCCCTTCATGACTTCATTTCACCTAGTTCATCTACTAGGGTTTGTTGTGAGAACCCTCAAACAAAATATGTTAACCTAATTCAACCTCATCTTTTAATCTACCCACCTTCCTATAAACCTAAAACTCCATCTAAACTAGAATTTACCCTTTACCCACCTAAGAACAATGTTGTTGCTCACACACATTACACTAGAAATAACCCACAACCCCAACAAGCCACCCCGACACCCTTACCTTTACCCAACCCCATATTATATAGTGCCCCTCACTTAAATTCCCACCTTAGGGAGTATGATCTCGTTGAGAAACTTAAGAATAATCTCGCCAAGATATCTCTTTGGGATCTTCTTAAGAATTCACCAAACTATCATTCTATGCTCCAAACAGCATTGCAACAAATAGTGGTTCCTCTTGGCACAAATGCAAATGATGTGGTGGCTCTAATACAAGGAATGAATATAGTTAATGTAGACATTACCTTCTACAAAAATAAGCTCACTCTGTTAGAATTAAGGAAGAAAAATGAAGCCTTTATGATAATAGCCCAATTCAATCAAATAGGCATCAAATAGACCCTTGTTGACAATGGCTTTGCCCTTAATGTGTGCAGTGTGAATCTTCTCGATAGATTACATATGGATAAATTACAAATAAAATATGATTCCCTATATATTAGAGGATTTGACAATGTCACAAAGCAACCGCTTGGTGTAATTACTTTACCTATTATAGTCAAAATGGTTATGATGCAAACTCCTCTTCATGTCATGCCCTATGACCTTTCCTATAATCTTCTTTTGGGAAGACCATAGATTTATGAGATGCACATGGTACCTTCGACCTTTCTTCAAAAAATGAAATATTTCTACAATAACAAAGTTTATTAAATTGGCATAGACCCCAAGCCTAAAATTTGCTTACAACTTGAAAAAGGAACAACAAGTCCTCTCAACACATTGATTCCAACTTCCAACATAGCACCTCCTGATACCAACCAACAAGAAGAAGAACCCATGTCTAAATTACTCGGAAATGATTGGGGATCATTAGAATTCACACCTTCATTTATGGGTGAATATATAATCACACGAAAAGAGGATTGAAAACAAGAACAACCAACAACCCTGTCTACCTAGAATGAACAAGAACTTTCCCAAATATCTACCTCATCTACTTTGGAATAAAATACAATGTACACAACAAATTTTGATTAGATAGATTATCAACAGCCACCCAACTCAAAGGAAATGGAAAGACTTTATGGATGACATTATGAACTTGTGAAACAATTAGGATACAATGGTAAAGGATGTGGAAAAAGGAACAACGCATTCAAGTTCCCATAGAACCTAATACACAGGAGACAAATAATGGTTTAGGGTATTCTTTTTCTAAGACAACAAAAGAAATTCAATGACCATCGTTCAACATCAACACCATCACATGTAAACCAAGAATCAATCTCACACTCATACATCCCGAATTCCTCGATATGGATTCACCATCATCATGGGAATATGCTGACAATGATGAAACTTTGAAACAAATGTTAGGTGCTTCTGATAATACTTTTGTTCCCAAATGAAATGCCACCTGTGCTATGATAAGTACCAAGCAAAACACTATTGACACCAATAAGACAACCACAAAACATGGAACCATATGATCTAGAATTTCCTAAGTCAAATGCACTCCCCTTAGGGGATCCCATTGATATACCAATGGACATAGATGATAAATAAAAAGTCATTAAAATTGGAAAGTGCCTTGATGATGAAGAATAAGAAGATCTTGCAACCTTGCTTCATAGCTTTCCTAAACTTTTTTCTTGGAAATATTTAGATATGCCAGGAATACATCCAAAAATAGTAATACATAACATTATTCTCGCTAAAAAATTCTAAGCCTATTCGCCAAAAGATATGAAAGATGAACCCTAAGATAGCCTTGCATGTTAAAGGAGAACTTGAAAAACTCCTTGACACAAGTTTCATTCAAACTATTGATTATTCTCCTTGGATATCAAACATTTTCATAGTTGTTAAACCTGATAATCATGTTAGGATATGTAATGATTTTTGTGACTTGAATAAAGCATCTTTAAAGGGTGATTTTCCTCTTCCTAATATCGACATGATACTAGATTCAACTACTAGACATGCTTTACTGTCCTTCATGGACAGATTTTCTGGTTATAATCAAATATTTATCAACCCACAAGATCAATATAAGATGGCATTCACATTTGCTTGGGGAACATTTTGTTGGGTTATGATGCCTTTTGGATTAAAGAATATAGGCACAACTTATCAATGAGAAATGAAATTAATATTTCATGATTACATACATAAAATCTTGGAAGATTATGTTGATGACATTCTCACCAAATCCTCAACATGACAAGATAATGTGAATGTTCTTCCACAAATCTTTGAATAGATGCATAAATACAACATTCACTTAAATCTAAAAAAGTGTCTTTGGAGTAGATAGTGGAAAACGTTTAGGGTTTATCGTATCTCACAGAGGCATTGAGGTGGACACAAAAAAAATTGATGCTATAATCAACGTGCCACCTTCTCGCAACATTTCCCAATTACACACATTACAAGGATAGATTCAAACCATCTGTCATTTTGTAGCCTCCTTAGCTGATTGAACGTTACCTTTCACACACCTCCTGAAAAAGGATGTGCATTTTGATTGGAATGAGGACTGTAAACAGGCCTTTGAGAGCTTGAAATAATACCTTGCCACTCCACCCATTTTACAATCTGCTATACCAAACAAACCATTCATCCTTTATATCACCGCTTCCACCCATGCTCTTGCCGCGATGTTGGCTCAACAAGATGACAATGGAAAAGAGCATCCTATTTATTATATTAGTCAAACTCTAATAGATTATGAAACATGATACACATCAATTAAAAAATAATTTTTGGCTCTTTTATTCACTACTAGTAAGTTGTGACACTATTTACTAAACATGAAAATACAAGTCATGAAAAAATTTGATCCTCTCAAACATCTTTTCAATAAAACTAACTTATTAGGACGTCTCACTAAATGGGTAATGTTGTTGACTAAGTTTGACCTTAAGTTTGTTTCTCAAAAATAAATTAAGGGCCAAGCCTTAACTGACCACTTAGTCGATGATCCTTATCCTTTAGCCCTACCTAGCAATGACTCTTTTCTTGATGAGAATGTGTTGACAATTGAATTTCCTACATGGGAATTATACTTTGATGGATCCAAGTATCGAATAGGCTCTAGAACTAGGGTTATATTAATCTTTCCCATGGGAAATCCTATTCCCTTGTTGTATCAATTAAACTTCCTATGTACAAATAACACATCTAAATATGAGGTGTTAATCACTAGATTGCGTGTCGCTTTAATCATGGGCATCAAATATCTCAATATCTTTGGTGATTCAAAACTAGTGATCAAGCAAATAAATGGTCTCTACCAAGCTAAACATGATAAATTATTGCAATATAATGATCTTGTAATGACCTTGTTAGAATAGTTTGAATCATTCACCATTGATAGCATCCACCGAAAAGATAATCAGCATGTGGATGCAATGGCAAGTGCGTCTTCTCTCATATCCCCTTCAAATCCTTCCAAAAATGTCACCTTTACCATTCACCCAATTATGGAACCTTCCATTAGTGATCAGTTTGATGATGCATTTATAACAATTCAGGATAACTCGAGTGAATGGTATGATACCATATATAAATATTAAAAAGATGGTACCATTCCTGAGCCTACAACAAAAAAATTCTTGAATTCATCTAAAAAAGCTAGCAACCAAGTACATAATCCTCTCCGATGTGTTTTATAGAAGATCCTTTGATAGAATTCTCTTGTGATGTCTTAGGGATTTTGAAACTCATATATCCTTTGAAAAATCTCATGTAGGTGCCTATACGGGTCATTTTGGGGGTAGATCCTTATTGCAAAAACTCCTTCATATGGGATACTATTGGAGAAATATGGAAAAGGATTGCTTTGTGTATGTTAAGTGATGTAAAAAATGTCAAGAACACAACACCTTGATCCATTCTGCTACTTCCGAGCTTCATGCCCAAATTCCTATTTGGTTGTTCTTTATATGGGGATTGGATCTCATTGGAAAAATCTCACCACCATCTTCTGTTGGACATATGTTTATCATTACCGCAACTGATTATTTTACAAAATGGGTAGAATTTGTTCCTCTTCAATCCATCACTTTTGATGTAATATTTCATTTCCTATTGGAACATATTATTGCTCACTTTGGACTCCCTTCTACATTCATTTCAGACAATGGAACACCATTTACAAATAATGATGTGAAGAAGTTTCTGGAGACATTTCATATTCAACATTGTTTTTCAACACCTTACTATCTAATGGTCAAGCTAAAAGTAATAACAAGACTCTAGAACAAATCCTCAAGAAAACTATTAACAAACATCACAAGGATTGGTACACACAATTACAATATGTTCTTTGGGCCTATCAAACAAGTGTTTAATCATCTACGGGAACTACAACTTATAACCTTGTCAATGGTATTGAGGCTATCATGCCCTTGTAGCTATAAATCCCCACCTTAAGGATTGCTCTCCAAGGTCTTATTGATAATGCTACCTATAAGGAACAACAGTTACACCAGCATGAAATGCTTGATGAACAACGCATTAACGCTCTTGATCATCTTCAAGCTTACACTAAGAAATTGCAACGAAGTTATAATCATCACGTCATCCCTCGATCATTTAACAAGGGTGATTTAGTCTTATATGAAAATCAACAAAATACTACTGTAGACTACATCAAAAAAGGTAAATTCAGTCCTAATTGGTTAGGACCTTACATCATCAATTCAAGTTACGGATCTTGCACTTACACATTAGCAGAGCTAGATGGCACACCCCTTAAAGACCCTATCAATGTCATGCATCTACATTGGTATTATGTCTAGTCTATTTGAATGGTATGAATGATAAAGCAGTGTTGTTAGAGTTATTGGATTATATCCTATATGCTTTCCTATTTCTTCATTCTTGATAAACAATTATGTATGTGTCTTGAGCACTAAGGTAATTATTTAAGTCATTTTATAGTTACTTTAGGTTTCATACTATTCAAATTCCTCTTGTGTGTTATATTAACTTAGATCATAAATGCATAACACACTTAATTATCATGTTGTATCTAAAATAAACTATAGAAATTTTTAATTAGATCACATAAGCTTTGTTAGATCATGAAGACATTAATTAAGTAATCTTACAAAGGCTATTTAATTAATCACATCATCATTTAACATTCAAACACATAAAGATTTAAGTATTAAAACATCAAAGTACTCATATGCATATTGTTGGATGTTGTGGTTGTGTTTCTAATATGTGGTTGTCATTGATGTCAACACTATTAGCATTGATATCTTAAAAGATGTATATGTCGAGGATATTGAGAAAATTATAATAAATATGTTGGAGGGTGTCTGTGAAGTTGTGAAGTTTAGTGTGGTGGAAAGCTCATTATGTTGGCATTTAGAAGTTGCACTTTAAAGGGTTTGTTTCTGAGCCTATCTAGTTTATCCTCTAGAAGTTTAAGAGGTGTGCATAAATATTGGAGCAAGTGTAGATAGGGGAAAAATCTAAAATCTGGAATCTTATTAGGTTAAGATTCATATTTTCACCATCCTCAATGAAGTTACCTATAAAAAATATTCATGCAAGATAAATAATCTAATCTAAACAAGCATGCATGTCACCAGGGATTCACTCTATTGTTCTTCTCAATCTCGCATAAGAATGCATGATTTTGAAGGATTTTCCTATTGAAGGAATGTTGATCGCTTACTATTGCAGCATAATGATAGGATGAGGTGATAGATGGAAGATTGAAGAATGATTTTGACAAAGTGAGGGTACTAGAAGAAGTCCATCCCTAAATGGCTTGTGAGAGGCCGTATTTATAGATTTTCAACAAGGACGAAGAAGAAGATTTGATTTGATTTGATTTTTGATAAAAGAGGAAATACAACGAGATGGGATAAGATTCTAATAAAATAGAAAGATTTTGATTTTTTCTTTTAAAGGAAATAAATCTTAAAAAAGACGTGAAGGATAATTGATGAATTATCTAATTAAATAAATTAATTAGATACACATGAGCTCTAATTTGGAAAGAAAGCGAGAATATCCTCTTAAGATTTTATTAATTAACATTGGATTTATGATTTCATTAATTAAATAATATAAATTATTTAATTAATATTAGAAGAATGGAGGAATTATGAAAGGAAATGATTTAATTAATTAAATAATATAAATTATTTAATTAACATTAGAAGAATGGATGGATTGTGAATGAAAATGATTTAATTAATTAAATAATATAAATTATTTAATTGACATTGGAAGAATGGAGGGTTTATGAATGAAATTAGTCAAATAAATAAGATTTATTCAACTAATTAGATGATGACATGGGTACCTAGGGTAGAACATGCTACAAGATGTCTAAATGATGTAATGTCATGACAAAGTATCATAAGAGGACACTTTTGGGTGTCTACATTTGCCCCTGTTTGAGATGATGTTCGAGATGATGAGATTTGTATCGAGTAACATCATTTCAAAGAAGCCAAAGTATGGATAGAGGAAAATGGATGATGATAGAAAGATATGATGATGATGATAAAAGAATAGGATGATGATGCCCCCTTGAGAGGATAGGCGGGTTGGAAGGACATGGGTATGCTCTCGAAATGGATGAAATGATAATATGGATAATATGTTATGCTGCCAGAAAGTGAGCAATCATGGTGTTTGATATAGCACTAGACGTTATGCACCAAGGTATAAGGACCAAGGTGATGATGTGTCTTGTGCCCCAACGTAATATAACCTTGTCTAAACGTATGAGGGAGTAAACTTAGAGCATTAAAGTCCTAATGCACAAAAGGTATGATATGACCTTGGATGCAAAGGATAGTGCAAAAAGCTATTCCAACATACACAAGATATGAATATTAGTTGGAATGATATGGATTCGATACAAATGCAAGATAAAATGATAACATACACAAGCAAGCAAGCATGCACAAATGATTCAAAAACAAACAAGGTATTGCCCCTGTCAGGCGATAAACCGTTGATTAATTGATTGATGATGATGATAGTGTTGTCATTGTGGGGAACGATATACCCCTAGATCAACACAAGGATGATTGATTGATTGATTGGTTGATTTGGTTTATGAAAAGATTAGGATCAAGACATTTGATCCAATTGGATAATTTGACAAGATTGATTGAATTGATTGGTATGGATTAAGGATTGACTTGCATTTGGATTATTTCTTGGAATGATTGATGAATGGATGAATGGATTTGATGAAGATGATTGATTGGTTGAAATTGGAAGAATGGATTGGATGGATTGATTTTATTGCTTGGATTTTTGTTGACTATTTGATTTTTTTTGTCTTTTTTCAAGACCTTTTTCCATTTTTTTGTATTTTTTGGAATGTTTTGACTTTTTTGTATTTTTGAAATGTTTTAATTTTTTTGTAATTTTTTTAAGACTTTTTGATTTTTAGGGATTTTTTCAGGATATTTTAACAGAAGGATGCAAGGATAAGGCTAATGAATGGGATGATCAAGATCAAATAGATAGGATATGGACACAAATGCCTAAGTATTTTGCCCCTATTCCTCATCAAGACCAAGGAAGGGAAGAAAGGATGCATTTAGATAGGATGGTGGAATATGGATAAGGTGAAGGATATGGCACGAAAGATATGGATAGTGTATAGGATAATGTGTATGATGTTCAAGAAGATCCTTAACCTTGTCAAGATCAAAGTTGGAAAGGTAAAGGATGAATGTAAAGAGGATAATGGATATGAATGACAAGATGGATGAAAATTTCCCCTAAGTGTAAAGTGCAAGAGGAATATGGAAGATAGGATGTGGATAGTGATATAGAGGAAGGACTCAAGCATCAAGTTTCATGGCTAATATCCCTCGATTATGTGGCCTAATAAACCATGTCAATAGACTCATAAATTTTGGCATGATGAAAGAAGCTAAGGACTTAAGCAAAGGTTTGGATTAAAGGAGCATAATGGGGGATGGATGTTGGCTCATGGATAGGAGGTTGGAAGGCTTGTTGATGGATATATGGAAAGGATGGCAAGATCAACATCGACACACACCTTGAAGGGTGGTGAAGTAATGGAGGACAAATGGAGTTTGAAGGTGACAAGTTTTTAGATGGAGGAGTGGATGGGGATTTTGGGATATAAGGACCCAAAATGGATGGTGGTGATAAAGGATATTTAGAATTGGATGGAGTTTTTGGATAAGAAACTTTGGATGCCAATTTTGATTTTATTGCTTCTACGAGACTTTTAGGAATCCACATAGCTTTTGACTTTGAATTTTGATTCATGGGCCTTTGTGGCCTTTGAGATTTTTCTTTTTTCTTTATGGGCCTTTGTGGCCTTTGAAATTTTTCATTTTGCTTTATGGGCCTTTGTGGCCTTTGAATTTATTTTTTTTGATTTGTGGGCCTTTGTGGCCTTTGAATTTTTTTGTTTTGAATTTGGATCAAATTTTGTTTTATTTTCGTATGTCTCTTCGAGGAGACATGTTGATCCTTTAATGCATGTGGATTATGATATGGAATCTTTTGACATTTCGCACCCAAATTGCTTCCAAGAGCAATGGGATGGGTAGATAAAGATTAGTGATATGAAGGTATTATGGATGGGTTGGTGTAGGTATGTTGGAAAATGTTCAAGGGTGTGTACCTTTGCTAATCTTGACTAGGGATATGAGGTATGTAGGGCCTCAATATGGATGCAAGGGTTGATGAACTAGGGTTTGGATGATAAGGACCAAGGATATATGGAAGGTTTGATGGACTAGGATAAGGACCTAGGATAGATGGAAGGTTTGATGGATATGTATTGTTTATGAAACAAGATGTGAGTCCAGGTTGTGGAGGATATGATATGGATGAAAGGATAGGTGTTGGAAGTAAACCAGAGTGGATAAAGGTAGAGGAACCCATTTTATAGGTGTGAGGTTCATGGAAAAATTGAGTAGGGTTGATAGACTCTTGTAGAGGATTGTGATCATGAAATGAAGATAAAGGGCTTCTTTGATCTTGACTTAAGGTAGGATCATGGGATGGGATGGATGATATCATTTGATCTTGGTTATAAGATGGAAGGGGCTCATGACATGGAGACGAAGGGATTATTTGATCTTGACTTAGAGGAAGGGGATCATTGCATGGAATAAAAGTTATACTTTGATCTTGATTCAGAGAGGGATCATCAGACGAAAGGGTATCATGTGATGGAGTGGGTGTGACATCTTGGTCTTGACTGGGAGGGGTATCATGTGATGGAGTGTGTGTGACATCTTGATTTTGATTGGGAGGGGTATCATTAGATGGGGTAATGAATGGAATTTTTTTTTCTTGAGATGGACTATGGTCATGCCATGGAGGTAGTATAATAGGATCATGATACGAGGTGGATATGTTTGGATCATGAAATGGGTTGGATATGGTAAGATTATGAGATGGTATGGAATCATTACATGAGGTGGAAGGGGATGACTCTTGAGTAGGCTTGACATGTTCTAGATGGTCAACAACATTGAGACATGATGGAGGTTGACTTGGGATCAGTGGGGGAGATTCTTGAATAGGATCAAGGGGAAGACTACATGATGGGATTGTAAGAATGGGAAGGGTGTTTGAAGAATCTTTGGTAGGTGGATGGGTGGATTCAGGTAATGCCATAGGTTTAGTTTTGAAATGTTTGAAGTTAGGGCGAGGATTTGATGGAGAGTTGAAAGGCTCTTGATTTTGTTGCCAAGGTGGACTTGGGATCCTATGTTCTTGTTTTGATCTGAGTGGATATGTTGATGTAGCATTGGAATGATAGGTAGATGGGTTAGGTTGGAATGATGATGAACGTGGCTCATAGGATTGATATTGAATGTGTTGAGGTAGAAATGGTGCTTGGACTTGATGTTGTGCTTGTCAGATTTGACAAGTGGCCATGAGGTATTGTGCTTGCACTATGAGTTGTTGCATTTGAAGTGATTGGTTTGTTTGAAGTTGAGATTGTTGGATGAGGTCTTGGAGTCCGTGTATAGTTCATTGGTCTAAGAGTTGTGGTGCTTGATAAATTGATTGGAGGACGTCTTGGAATTGGGGTACTAGGTCTTCTAATGTTGGCATGGTGTAAAATGATGTTGATTGGATTAAGGATATGGTGATGATTAGGATATGATGTGGAATGACAATATTGGATGATTTGGATGATGTGGCAAGTGTTTATTGGAAGTTTGACTTGGGAAATATCAAACACAATATCTCACATGTAAATGTATGAACACACACACCAAACACAATGATAATTTTTTTTTTCAAGATTAAATGTTATGATTTACCAAACACTCAAACACACAAAAACAAGCCTAATGATAGTCAAGTGGGTATGGCCAATTAGGTTTTGAACTGGGATGCACAAGGTTGACTAGGGATGATTTGAAAGAAAAATCTTGCCACACAGCTGGGAGAAAGGGGTAACCCACCCTTCACCTTCACTTCCCAAAGGTATAAAGTTCTTTGGGGCTTAGCCAAGAGTGACAAGATTTTAAATCTCAAACAAGCGTGTCTTTCGAATCACACTTTGACTGAGGTCATCCCTAGGGGTGATGAAATCCCCTAGCAGGCCTCCTATGACAGGTTTGACAAAAGCAAACCAAGTGAGGTTTTTTTGACCACACACGCACTTGATTCACACTCGCAATTGTTAATTGACCCTTAGAAAATTGAAATGTGTGGAAAACAGTTCAAACATTTGTTCTTTTTAAATCCCAAATCCCAAATATGTGATGGAAGACACTTGTTCGTTTTAACCCAATTTTAATGATGTGACTGCAAGCAATGTTAGTTTTAAGCCCAAAATTGAAATGTGTTGGCAAACAATGATTAAGAGATGAAAGAGGAAACAAGTGCACCTGATTATTTTCGCTTTCCAAATTGTTGTTGTAACCGATCTCAACACTTTTCTAGCTCCGTATGATTCACCTACAAGTCACCAAATCAAGAAAGAACAAGTAAACTTGCATAGGAGAAAGCTAAGTGAAAAATATGAATTCTAATAAAATCTGATTATGACACATTCACCTGATAAAAGTTGCACTGTTGTAAAGGTCGTCTCATCATCTTTCCGATGAGTCCTCGTTTGTGTGATTTGGAACCCGTATGAAAAAGTTGTGATAAAAAAGAAAGAAAAAAAAAATGCCACTTTCTAGATTAAATCTAAATTAGAAACTTTTAATCTAAATTAAAAAGAAAAATTAAATCTAAAATTAAAATCTTAAATCTAAGTTAAAATTAAAAATCTAATTAAATATCTTAACTAAAAATTTAAAAATCTAAGTAAAATCTAAATCTAAAAATTAAATTAAAAATTAAATCTAAATGTAAATTAATTTTAAAATTTAAAAACTAAATGAAAAAATAAATCTAACTCTAAATTAAGTCTAAACTAAAATTAAATTGAAAAAAAAAACATTAAATCTAAATCTAGAAAAATTAGATAAATCTAGAAAATCTACATCTAACTAAATTAGAAATAATATAAATTTAAACTAGAACAGAAAAATCAAAACTTCGAGCTAAAATCTAAAACTAAATTTAAATCTGAAGTATCATACAAGAAAAAGACAGAAAGAACTATATTTAAACTAAGTTAGAAAATACTAAATTTATATAGAAAACCTCTAACTAGATTAATCTAAATTAAAAATCGAATGCAATCAAGAATAATGGAAACTAATCTAAGTTCTCTGTTTTTATTTATCATCCCTTCTCCATCTCAGCTAAAACTATAGAATCTCATAATTATGGAGGCTCCACGTAATGGTGAAGCACATAGCCACTATTATCTTGTTGTTGATCATGAACAATTTAAATTGAGGACTTTGCTTGATTTGTTAGATGTTATCGTTTGGAGATCTGGATTGCCTATTGTGCTATGTTGCAGTTCTCGAGGTGGTCTTGATGTTGTTTTTGCAGCTATATCTAGCCGTCAAAAATATCTTAACATGAATCAGCCACTTAATGAACACATACTCCAGCAATTAAAAGAAAAAGAACGTCTTCTGCAAACCAATGCATAACATCTATGACAACTGCGTTTTAGGAAGTGTTATTCCAAGAAAGCACAATACTGTGAGAAGGAACCATGGTATCAAAAGAAAATTAAAAAGATTGAACATTTCTGCCAATGAACGATATTCATGGTATCATTTCAATCAGCTCTATGCCACGACTTCCCTGCCACTTTAACATACTACTTCCTCAGAACTCTCAAATTGACAGAGAGGATGATTTTGCTGTGAATCACTACTTGCAAGGATTTGCAGATTTAATACTACAACTCACAAATAGGATGAAGAACCTGCAATTTTTTTCGTTATTCAAAGCAAAATATCAAAATCAAAATCAAAATGGTCGGGTTCACCAATGTAGATAGGGAGAAATATGAAATCTGAAATCTTATTAGGTTAAGATTCAGATTTTCACCATCCTCAATGCAGTTACCTGTAAAACATACTTATGCAAGATAAATAATTTAATCTAAACAAACATGCATGTCACTAGGGATTCACTCCATTGTTCTTCTCAATCTCACATAAGAATGCAAGCTTTGAAGGATTTGACTATTTACGGAATGTTGATTGCTCTTAATGTTGCAGTATGATGATATGATGAGGATGACGAAAGAAGAATGTACGATGATGCAGAATGAATTTGATAAGATTTGATTTTTAAATGGCTTGTGAGAGGCCGTATTTATAGAGTTTCGACATGGATGAAGAAGAAGATTTGATAAGATTTGATTTTTGACAAAAGAGGAAATACAACCTCGGATGAGATAAGATTCTAATAAAATAGAAAGATATTGATTTTTCGTTTTAAAGAAAATAAATCCTGAAAAAGATGAGAAGGATAAGTGATGAATTATCTAATTAAATAAATTAATTAGATACACATGAGTTCTGATTTGGAAAGAAAGCAAGAATATTCTTTTAAGATTTTATTATATTTATTTAATTAACGTTGGATTTATGATTTCATTAATTAAATAATATATTAGAAGAATGGAGGGATTATGAAAGGAAATGATTTAATTAATTAATTAAATCATATAAATTATTTAATTAAAATTAGAAGAATGCATGGATTGTTAATGAAATTAGTCAAATAAATAGGAATTATTTAACTAATTAGAAGATGACAAGGGTACCTAGGGAAAAACATGCTACAAGATTTCTAAATGATGTAATGTCATGACAAAGTATTGTAAGAGGACATTTTGGGTGTCTACACCATATAGGCCACATCAAAAACTGCATCGCATATATATAATCTCAAAAATGTAATGTCACAGGATAGATTCATATGATATCCCAAAAATGGAGCTCGCAGGCTCGAATATCAAAATATGAAAGTTTCTAAAAAAAAAGTGCTATGATGTCCCCCCTCCATCCTGTGGAGGTGAACTGCGAGGTGGTTGTGACTGAGTCATCAAGTGAACAGTGAACTGGATAGGAGTGGTGTCTTGAGTCTGACTCTGAGAGCCCGAGGCCTTAGTAACATGACGTTGGCTCTGCTCTGTCTGGTGTTCTAATGACACTAATCAATGCCCATGCTCTGACCTATAGCTATGGCCTAATGAGTGCCTGTGAGAGCTGTGTGACCTATGGCTTGATGGCTGCCCTAATGAAGTGGACCCCCCAACACTGGTAAGACTACTGTTGTGTGATCTGCTATTGATGGGTGTCTGGGTGCCACTACCTGTCCTATTGTAGGATCGAGACAATCCTGGGTCCCATCTCTCTAGAAGAACAAACTGCTCATATAACAACCTACACCACCCCCTACTCTCTACCATCTTGGCCAGCTCCCTGGCCATATCTCCTGACGGCCCTATGCACAACTCAGAAAGCTCTGTCACCCACTGATCTGACTCCTGTCGTCGGATGATGGCCTGATCCCTCTCCACCCTGGAAACCTCTAACTCTATTGCCAAGGCCTTGTTCTGAGACAAGGCCGCATCTAGTCTGCTCTGAAGATCAGTGATCCTCTAATCAATGGTGGCATTTACAGGAAAAATAGGTGACCTGTCACCATCCTCGTCTTTGGCGATCATCCGCTCTCGCAACCTCTAGTCTGTCTCATCCTCCTCCTCCTCCTTATCCCTCTCCTCCTCTCCTCAAACCTCCTCTACATCTATATCAAGAGGATGTCCCCCCCGATAAATGGATCCACTTGTCACCCCTCACCTGTTCCTCCTCTTCTTCCCCCTTACTGCATCCTCTGCCCTCACCTCCGCCTCCTCCTCACCCCCTCTGAACTCCTCCCATGCCTCCTGCTCTGCTGGCATCTCTCTCCTCACCCTCATCATGAATGGGTGACAATGGTGCACCACCCACCCTCTGCCTAACTCTCCTGGGCTATCTCCACCCTCTTCCATCCCTCCTCTTGCTAACACCCCTCCCATCTCCTCCATCCTCTCCTTCGCCACCCCCATCATCCCCGTCTCCTCTACCGCGACCACCTCGGCCTCCATCTCTGCCTCCACCACCCCTGCCTCCATCTCTGTCCCCATCTCCCTTGCCTCCATCTTTCCCTTTGACACCTCTACCATATATGCCTTCGTTCCTTCCACCCTGACATCCTCTTCGTACCCTTGTGATGAGTGATCTTTGATCTATAGGAGGCGGACCATCGGGATATGTCAATGGGATAGGCCAGTGAATCTGCCACCAGGCGTCAAACTCGGTAGATGTCCATGGATCTACTGGACCTCCGCTCCACATCCACAAAAGAGAAACAAGAACATCCACCTACTTCTCAGCCACTATCACTGCTATGGGCGGCCCCCATATGGTCTCTCTAGAAGATCGAAAATACTCTGCGGTGCCTACTGGCACATCCTGGTACTCCCTGAACTGTTGTAGTAACCGCTAGGGTAGGTACATCTCTATGATCTGCTGGCTCTGAACTGTGTGGCCAATCAAATACCGAAATTGTCGGCACAAAGATAAATGGCCATCCTCACCTGGCCACTGGGCACAATTTCTGTAGGGCCTCCACACAAAACTAATCATGGTGTCAATCCTATGACGCCAATAATCGGTATCCCAAACGTGAGTCTGATTGACTAAACCCGCATATAGATAGACATATGGTATCCCATCACCCAACTACTGCATCTTTACTGGTGGCCGAAAAATAGGAATGCGCTCCCATGCCCAAATCATGAGGAGGGTAGTCCTACAACTAATACTCTGGCCCTAATGATAGATGACCTCATGCAGCTGATGATATAGCATGGCCAACAAACAAGGCCCCCAAGAAAAAATGATCCTCTATCCTTGCATATGGACTAATACATCCCCCCATCCAATAGGAAATCCATAACCACGGTGATCTAGAATTAGTAATCCATCAATCATGGTCATAAGCATAGCATCCCACCTATGAAATTGGTCGGCCACAACATCCCAACCAATCTCGTAACCATCAATGCCCATCTAGGCACCACTAGAATCCTCATACATCTCTAATAGGGCTTGTCACCCTCGGTGTAGATCATATACAACTCTCTCTCCATTGATCGATATGCGAAGAATGCGGTACACATCCTCTAAGGTGATTGTAGCCTCTCTTGTAGGTAGATGAAAAGAGCACATCTCCGAGTGCCACCTCTCACAAAGAGCTATTAGCGAACCCCTATTTGCCTGAATAATGGGCATGTAGGTGATGTAGTATAGACCCAATGACATCAGGCGCTGCCTCTCCCTGTCGCTCAAACGGTCTCTAAACGTGTATGTCGTCGGCTTGAACTCTCACGTATAAATTGGCACATGTCGCATCTACACATGTAGAAACATGAGTTAGCACACATGGGACAACATTGTTCACAGATTATTACTATTGGGAAATCAAAGGTGCATCTAAAACTAGTATCTACACAAAGTCAACACTGGTGAACTTTGTTCAATGGCAATTGTGTCGCATTGACTAAAAATGCGTCTTAGTTTATCATATGCGGCTCAAAACCTGCCACTTGCGTCGCAATATGTCAAATGCGTCGCCCTATCTAGCAATTACGCAGCTTGACAACGATTACATCGTTTGCTATGGCAATTGAGTTGCAATTTCGTAATTGTGTCATTTTCCCTAGCAATTGCATCGCAACATCTCAGATGTGTCGCGACATGCCTCTCTTGCATTGCAATATGACGATTGTGTCATTTCCCCTAGCAAATGTGAACTTTAACAAAAAAAACCTAGCTACTTAGCGCACTTGCATCGCGACGCAAACAAATGCGTCGAATGCAAAGGCATTTGTGGCTTACGTGACATCATTTGCATCGCAACGCATTCGATTACCCCCCTGCAAACCCTCATAAATGCATAAAATTTAAAAATTGACAAGTGGGATAGGGTACTTACCGGTGCCTCTGCGCCCTCAGGTCGTCGAAAGGTCTGCATGTGGTATCCATAGTGGTTTGTCACTGGAATCACCATTGTCTCTTCGAGCTCTGATCACTGAAAATTCTATATAGCAAATGAGAAAATGATACTTGGTTTTGATTTTTCAACCTATTTATAGGCTGAAAATTAGGGTTTTGACCTAGTGGGTTTGTACTGGAGGCTCATTTGACTACCTTTGATTGGCATTTTCACTGACTCAACATCCTTCATTTTCAAAACCGACTGCGCCATTATTTTCTGGTCATTAATTGGACTAATCGGGGCACTTTCCAAATTTTTCTAACTCCGAGGAAAATCTCAAAAAATTTCCTGAGGGGGCATAGGCACTCTGTACCTTCGCTAGGGCATATTTTGGACTTGTTTTCTTTGCCATAACGTGATAAACTGCATTATGACAAAGAGGGGCAAATGTAGACAAATAAAAATGACCAAGGCCTACAAACAATATTTTACCACCTTTCGTCCTAGCATAACTATGGCATTTTAATTATGTTTCTAACCCACCTTCAACTATTAATTAAATATATTATAATTATATAATTAATTCATGATTTTCTATTCTTCATGATTACTAAATAAATAAATCTTATTTATTTATTTAATGTGTCACTAATTATCAAAGTCTTCTCATAATTAAATAAAGTCCTCGATTTATTTAATTAATCTTTATCATTAATGTCCTCCTAATTATTAAATAAATACATTTTAATATATTTAGTTAATATGTCACTAATTCTTAAATCCTCTTTTAATTAAATAGATTTATTAATTTATTTAATTAACTAACTACCTCTTCTAAATTAAATAATTATTCCTAATTATTTGATTGCTTTATGTGACATTTCCCTCTTTTTAAATAAAACAATTTATTTAAAAATGATTTCACATAGTTAACTGATTCTTCTTTTAGTAATTAATTTCAAAATCAATTACTTATTATCTCACAAAATCCATATTTTGAATTATTTTAATTCAAAATAGAAATATTCTTCTACAAATCAAGTAATTGCTAAAATTACTGATTTTCTAAAATCTCATCTTCTTATCTTTTGATTTTTACTAATTCCATCTCACTATCACATTTATTCTCCATCATTGATTTAATTTCTTAAATTAAATCTTGTCGGACACATTTAGGAATTTTACCCTAACCCTAATTGAGAGTTTCCATTTTGAATCTTGACCATTGATTCTAGGGCATTTTCCCAATCTCTTATCTCATCTGTTCATTCAAGATTGCATTTTCTATAAAATGACAATCTTGTTCTCATTTTCGATCATCTCTTATTATCATTGCTTAATATCTTTGCATTTGTCATTTTAACTACTTGCATGCTAGAATTAATTTCTATTTGTATTTAGTTCATATAAATCCTTCAAATTTTTTCTTAGGACTAGTCAAATATAGAGTTTTTCACACAAACCTGAGGGCACATTCTTCAACACAACAAACCAAGGAGGTGTAATGGAAATCAGGCATGGTGGAGAAAAGAATGGGTGAGATTGTTCCAATTTTCCTTTCCTTTTCTCATTTTCTCCTTTGCATTCCATTGATTGTTTGGATTTAGTTAGTATTGCATGCATTATATGACTAACATAATCTATTTTGCAGAAATCCATCATTACAGTAATGTTGCCAACCATAGCTTGAAATTGCTTTGTATCTAGGTTAGCAAAGACTGTAGATGAAGCCAATGCTTCATCAAGGATTTTCCTATGGGCAGCAAAAATATTAGCAACTTCGTGATGGAGATCTGAGAAGGGGTCTTTTTACAAGGAATAGATTTTTGATTTGTGGTGGGGGTCTTATATGGTTGCGATGCCTTGGCAATGGTGACTTTACCACCATATGTGGTGACTCCACAGTCAGTGTTGGCTCCCTTAATACTTACCACAATGACCCATTCATCAAGGCATGCAACAACACCTTCGTATACATGGCTCACATTGCCTTATTTTTGTCTCTCTTTATTGTTCCCTTGGTTATTGCCTTGGTTGTTTCCTTGATTATTTCCCTGATTATGATGGGCCATCGGATTCGTGTAAATTTTGAGATCTTGGTTGCCAGCAAGTTGCACGACATTTATGATTTTATCCTCAATAAGGTCTTGGATGATTTTTTCAATCTCATGCAATTTGCGGTTGTATGTCGTTTGATTCCATGAAAATCACAAAGGAGATTTTTGTTGTACCATGATGGTTTTTTCATGGGTTCCACATATTGCTCAGAAGTGGAGATTTTTATGAGGTTCTCTTTAACCAACTTCTTCATTATAGATTCGATTGGATTCCCAAGAGCCGTGAACTTCTGCTTGGGGGGATACTTATTTTGGGGAGGTGTTCCTCCTTGATTGTTTAGATTATTCATTTTACTGATTGAAGGCGGTTGTTGTTGTGCTACCGTATTGGTTTGCACATTGTTACGGTTGTTATTTTGTGGTTGATGATGGTTCTGGATGTTCTTCTTGGGAGCACTGATGATGAACTTAGTGTCAACCACTCCGTCATTTGTTACATTTTTGTTCCTTGCCCATGTGTGGTTATAATTGGTGGATGGGTTGTTATCCTAATGTGAAGGAAACGTAGATGTGCCCCGTTGCGTAGTAAGGGCTCTTTTGATGTTGAGTGCCTTAGGGATCAATTGATCATATGTTGTTATGCATTGCATTTTTAGGTAAAATGCCAAGTTTTCATCCAGATTAGCTATGATAGTGCAAACTTGTTGCTCTTTTGGCATGGTCCACTTGCTTTGGTTGGCCTTGGATTGCCATCATTGCAAGAAAGAGCCAAATGACTCTCCTTTTCCTTGTTTGAGTGCTGATAGTTCCTCCAGGATAAAATTTGTTCCCATGTTGAATGCATAGTTCTTGAGGAATGCATCCACAATTTCTTGGAATGTTCTTATGCCTATGGGTAGACGAGAGAACAACTCCATGGCGGGACCATTCAGGCTCCGAGGAAACAGTCACATTAGGTATGTGTCATTGTATGAAACTTCCATGCAATGCACTTGAAACTCCCTAATGTGATTTTTAGGGTTTCCCATCCCATTATATTTGTCGAATTTAGGGATTTCAAATCCCTTTGGGAATGGTACCATTGTAAGAATCCTGTCAAAAGGGTAGGGGCACAAATTACCCAATGTTCTAGTTGTTTTTCTTAACTGAAGGTCCAACACTTTCTATGAGAGTAGTTTGATCTGCACTATAACATCATTTTTCAAATCAAGGGGTGGGATAAATGTGTTTTGAGGCATTGGTGACATTGGATTGGTGGGTGGGGTATTGATGGGGTTTGCTGCAAGCTTTGTTGTGTGTTCAAGGCCTACTGATATGCCCACATTTATACCAACAACACCTGTTGTTGGTCCTATTGCTGTTGTTCCAACAAAGCTTGTTGTTGGTCATCTTGTTGTTGTTCATATAAAGCTTGTTGTTGGTCTAGTTGTTGTTGCACCAACAAATCTTGTTGTTGATCTAGTTGTTGTTGCACCAACAAAGCTTGTTGTTTAGCTTGTTGTTGTGCCTAAAAACATTGCAGGGCTTGTTGGTATGCTTGTTCATGGATTTCTTATAGTTGTGCATGGTACTATGCTTGTGCCTATTAAGCCTAGTGTTGGGCTTGAGATTGAGCCTACATTTATTGGATTGCTTGTGCAGCTTGGTGGGCGGCTAATTGCGTTTGCGCTTGTTGAGAAACCAACTGTGTAGCTTGTTGATTTTGTTGAAGTACCCTTTGATGGGTGGATTTGTGAACTACTTGAATCATGGTGATGAATGAGTTCATCGTGTTGAATTTTGGTGGAATCGACAGTGGATTGGGAATGATGTTAACCATTGTGATGATCAGAACGGTCATGTTGGTGATCAAGATTTGAGTTGTGGATGGTGTGATCAAGATTCTTGGTCCCTAGGAAACCATGCTTTTGGAGATTTGGGGAATGGTGGATGTGTTGACCATTGGGGTAGCTTGGATGATTTCCATTTGCTGTGATGTTGATGGAAAAATGAGAGGGTTTTATATGATGCTCTAATTGTCGTGGTTTGATAAATTGGTGATGGGTAGAGGGGAAGAACCAACCCAAGAGGTGATACAGACATGAGTGGTAATGGAGGGAATGATGGTCTACTCCCTTGGAAATGTGTCAATGAGGAAGGATGAATGATCCCCCCTATCTCAAATAATCCACCCTCTCCTTGCAAAATCATGGGGAGAGAAGTTTGCATATCCAACAGATAGATTGGAATATCATGAAATGAGGATGAATCCATATGATTATGGAATGTAAGCATAACATTAGGGTGTAATGGATTTACCAGGATAGAGTGATCTAGTGTGGTGCTTGTATTTATTTCTCTATTGTTTACAATGCGATGCTTTTGGATTTCATGAACCATGGTGCTTCCCTTGTTAACAACTGGTAGGATTGAAGCGATTGATGATATGACTTGGGGAATATCCTGAATGATGTTTGGGAGTGATACTAGGGGTATGATCATAAGAGGCCTTTCCATATTGGTACTCATGTCAGAGTTAGAAGGGATTTTGGCCCCTTCTTTCATTAACGCGTGTATATATAGAGAGGGATTATGTTTCAACATGGCATTGACGATTCTATGATTCTCAGGATTTTGAACCATTTCACCTATTTCCTCTTGTGTCATTTTCGAGTCATCATTGGTGATGTCCTCTACATGACCCTCCTCTTGAGGGTTTTTTGATGGTAGAGAGGAGTTTTTTGGAGGATTGCTTGATCTTGCAAGGTTTATTTTGAGGGTTGTTTGACTTAGGTCACTGGAAGTTGATGTTTCTTTAGTGATTTCCATGTTCTTCTTGTGTTGGGATCTTGTTTGAACCATAAAATAGAGATCGTTTGATCTTAATCCTAGGCACAAAAAGACAAGAACTAAGATAGGTTGAGGATCAAAAGTGATGATGGGGATGAGATAAACGGAAGATGGATGATGCGGATGAATGGAACTCTTGAAGAGCCTTGGGATAAATGCTAAACTTTTAGGGCTTGAATTGATTTTAATTTTGATTCGAGGATAGATTAACTAAGTGTGTTAAGCCAAACAAGATGATGAACTTGCAAATCCTAGGAAGTTGTGTTATCCTATAGTAAACTCATATAAGAGGGAAATTTCACTAAGTATGTTAAGCCAAATAAAGTGATTTTGAACTTATAAACCTTAGGAAGTTCCGTTATCCTAGAGGTAAATTCGCTCAAGAGGATTGATAATTTGACTAAATGTGTTAAGCCAAATAAGATGATTTCGATTTTTACCTAAAATTTTAGCATGATGATTCTCTCAAAGTTTTCAAGGGTTTGTTGGTGAGATGATCTTTGATTTTGATGATTGAGGGATGGATGAGAGTGATGATTTTGATCCTAGACTTGACCTAGATGGAATCTTTTTTACAAGACCTCGATAGTAAAGAACATGCCATACTTCCTATGTGAGAAAAGAAAATATTTGAAAAAGAGTTGGATTCTATTGATAATATAACTCATACAAACTTGGGTTGTTCTTTGAAGCCTTCTTGTAGAAATTATATACAAATCTTTCTTTAACTTCCAAAAGCATAGACATACGCTTTTCATGGGCTTTTAGACTAAGCTTTTTGAACCTTGGTTTTTGGATTTTTATTTTGTGGGAAATCATTTGAAAGCACACATGTGTGGGGTTCAGTTATCTTTTAGCCTTTTTTAATGAGTTCGCTTTTACCACAAGCACTTTCTTGATTAAAATTCCAAACTAAATGTCTATTTCTTAATTCCTTTTCATTCCACAAGGTCCATTATGAGAAAATCAAGGATTCAAGAACATAGTTTCCTAAGTTGACTTTAAAGAGAGAAAATTGTGATTGAACCCAAATACTTAGAAGCCTCTAAGGATAAAATCCCTAGGGCAAGCAAGAGCATTTGAATTTGTCAAAGGTATTTGCTTCCTCCAAAAGGTTTGAAATTTGCATGATTTTTTGAATTTTTGTTTCCAACTATTTTAAGATCGAAGCAAAGTGTTTCTTTGATTCCAAGCATATGCACAATCCTAGGCTGAAAAGACAATATTTGTTGGGATCCCACTTGGATGAATCCAGCTGCGCATATTCAGTGTGGATGACTAGATGCTTGACCACACTGGCTCCACTCCATGACACATAATTCTGAGGTCATCCAAGCATCAATACCCATGAATCTCCCATGGCATATTTTTCATCTCTACAAAAAAACCACATGTATATGCGGGGCGGCTTCAAAGGACATGACCTTTTGCTCCAAAAAATAGTTAAGAATTTTAGCCTTTCTACAATAAGGGTTTTAATTCGAAATTTCCATTTGTAGGAGTTGACCCATGTGGTGAGAGACCATTGTTGCCCTTCTCGTCGGAGCCAACCGCATGATATTGGCCTTTGTTCTAGTACCCACTTTTATATCCCAGTTGGAAATACTCTTGGCTTTAAAGTGTTACCGGTTGGGTCATTCCCTTGGGTGAGTACTTATTCCCATAAGGCAGGCCCTCTAAGATAAATAAAATCAAGCAAACATATTCATAGTTCTATCAACCTTCATTTATAAACAAAGGGAGAACACAAACAATAGGTTTACTCACACTCGCAAGATGTTTTGTTCAATTTTAATCCCAAAATGAAATGTGGAGGTAATTGCTTTACCCAACTTAAGATCACCAAAAGGCCTTTTGATTCTCAAGATTGTCGTGAGGTGCGAGAGAAGCGCATACGTCCTTTTGATGGTATTACTTTGAGTAAGCAATTACAAAACAAAGAAAAACTTGTTCATTTTAAGTCCATAAAGCTAAAGTGAGTTTTTTTTATAGCACCAAATCAAATGTGGAAATTTTTCTTGTTCAATTGTTAGCCTTTAAACCAAATCTAGTGAGTTTGTCCTAAAGTTCATTTTAACCCTTTGTTTGTGAAAATTGAAGATTTTTGTAATGTTATTTTTAGGACCCAAATGAAATTTAGTGTTTCCTAAAAGCATGAAGGTAAAAAATTTATTTTTAAGAGAGATTATGATTTATCTAAAGGTGTTGAATAAACACTTAAAGTGTTGAAAAAAACTTGGTATATTGTGATGATGATGTCATAATGCAACCTTCAATTTTGTTTTCCTCCTTGCCCTAACCTACAAAAATTGATTAAAACCAAAAATTACAGAGACAACAAATAGGTCAAAGGTTCAAAAAGCCAAAATTTAAAAAGCACATGTCAAAATTTAAATAAATGTGTACTTTTTACTGTAACCTAGTGGCACAGTTAGCAAATGCAACGAAGTTTAGAAACTCTAGCAATGCTATATAGCGCCGATAATTTCTGAGAGTGACAGCCTGTAGTAGAATAGAGAGCATGATTGCAACTTTATTTATCCCAGCAACACAGTTTGAGTTTTAGAAACCTGCAACCGAGTTTGAAAATTTGAATTTTCGGGCAGGAAGACTCTAACGACAGAGTTTGGGATTCTGGAGCGGTTCAATATGGCACTGCTTGACTGATAGTGGTGCAGTTTGGTGCCACTGGACTGTGAGCGGTGTAGTTTCCTATGAGCTGCAAAAAAAAGAAAAAAAAGATGAAATTTCTTTAAAAAACGTGATTAAATCTTGAGATTTGCCCTCCTTCTAGTGGCAAAATGTGAACCTCAATCCTAGACCTACACAAACATGGCAAACAAGCACATTATTAGATTGAAATGCAAGAAAGAACAAGGATTCCCCATGAAATTAGATTGAAACATTAACATAGGAAGAAAATGAAGAACAATACAAATTAAAGTAAATGAATATTATTTTAATGAACAAACTATCAATCCCATTGGGGAATTGGTGCCAATTATGTGTAGAAATTGGCCATTTCCCAACTCCTTTGTAAGATTTGATGATTTTATCCACTTGATGGTGAAGAACAATGATGAGCTTCTTGAAAAAACCTGCAATAACCTAGCTCTGGTGATGGAAAATGCTCAAGAAATGATATGGAATTGCTCTAATGTGAAGATAATAATTTTGCATTCAAAGGTGGATGAAAAATGAGGAGAAAAGCCTCTCATTTATAGATTTCAAATTGGAAGAACGGGAAATATTTGAGCATTGTGGGATCATTCAACATCCAATGGCCAAGTGCCACTTCTCAATATGTGAATAGTTGAAGGTTGTGCAAGTTTTGATCAAAGTGCCAATAAATGTTATTAGGTGGAATTTAGGTGGAATTTCAAATTTATGAAAAGACTTGTTGGTGAGGGAATAAAATGGAGTTATGGCCACTTAGATCAAGGCAAAAGGACTTGTAAGGTGAAATAAATGCCTTGTTGGAAGGACTAAGTCCACTTGGATTTGAATTGAAATTTGAGGGAATATTCTCTTTTTATGCCATGTTGATAGAAAATAGAGATTTAATAAATGAATTAAATCTATTTTCATGTGCACGTGGCAAAAGCTAGAGGATGGGACATGATTCAAGATTAAATTAATCAAAGATTAATTAATGTAATGAGGAATTAGGAGATGTGACAATTTAGACTTAAATTTATGCATTGATTTAAATCAAATTGAGAGGAAAGGCTTAATTAAATAATTTTTTTGATTGATTTAACTAAAGGGGATAATGTTAGATTAAATCAAACAAGGTTTAATTTATTTTAATTTTATAAGGGGACTTTAGAGTTCAATTTAAATAAAATGAATTATTTAAATGAACAAAGATATAGGGTTAATTAAATTAATTTGATTAATTTAATCAACATAGGAGAAATACATAATTAAATAAATAATGATTTATTTAATTAAGGGATGAAAGGTGATGATAAGCTGAGAGTATGACTCAGGATGAAATGATATTAGTAATCAGGATCAAGTGTGTCAGTCAATTTTCCATGTCTACATCATGATACAAGCTTGTGGAACATTTGAATAGTAAAAAAACCAAGGGAAGGTAGATATAGGAAATATTAGAACATTCCCAAATCCACATGATAAAAAACTTTAGGGCACAAAAATACAAATTAATTCTACTTCTCCTAGATATCCCTCTTCACAAACCAGAGATAGTCCAACACACTATAAAGCATATATTTTATTGTCGTATGATCGAGAATATAAAGATTTGGATATAACACCTTCAAAGACTTCTTATCATCAAGTTGCAACCACATAAGCACATCTTCAAGAATGAACAAATGTGGAGCAAAATACAAAGCACTTCCTAATCATTTTGGGGTGAACCCACAAAAGTGGTTTGTAATTGGAGTGAGGAAGGAAAAGTTGAAAAAAATGACCCCATGCCAAAAAAAATCATTTTTTGGGTTCGAACGAAATTATAGGTTCGAATGAACAAGTGTTCAAACGAACCCATTTAATTAACTTGCCACCATTCCTGCAAAAACCCCCAAAGGAAACCCTTTATAAAAGGGGGTTCAAATGAACCCTAGTTCAAGCAAACCCTTAGGGGTTCACTTGAACCCCCCGTTTCCCTCCTTCTCCCCCTCAGGTGGTAAAAAATTCTATAATTTTGCGCTTCGAAGCTTAAGTTGACGATGAAAATGGAACAGACTTCACAAACTCAACTAGATGATGGTAGTCCTTGAAAAAAGCTATCCAACGAATATAATTTTTTTTGGTTTTATTATGTATTTATTTTTTTAGTTTTATTAAACATAGGTTTTTCACCGAAAATCAAGCTCTCTGTTCTACACATGTGGAAAAATAGCAAATTATCATAATAAATTTTTGAAAACTATGTTTAGGTTGGGTATTTATTTTCTTGATCCATTAGAAAAAAATGAATTTTGATACATACAAAAAATATTATGTTGTATACAATCTACCTATGTTTGAATTGTAATTGGTTTGACTTCTAAACTTGATTAAGGAAAAAATATTTAATAAAACACTATGAAACCAAATGAAAGTGCTATATATTGTAGTTACAAATCTAAATTTGAATAAATTATAATTTTATCCTTCATACAAAAAAAATTGTGTTGTATACGGTGAGCATCACTCCTTAAAAATGCTATTTTTTAAAAAACTAGTTTTCGAAGATGGAAAAAGAAGTGCAATATTATTCCAAAAAAATTGAAAAAAATAAATATAGAATCTATAGACAAAATGTCACAAATCACTAGTTTGCATCATCTTCAAATTCCTCATGGTTTAGCCGCTATAGGAGTCTGGAAGTGAAGATTTAGTTAAAAAAAATCAGTTCAGTGTCCAGTTTGCCCAAAAATTGTAAACTAATATTGTGGGATCACCCCTTATACAGTCTTTATATAAATTTTATCAAAATAAATTGGAAACCAAGTAACCCTATTGCATCTACAACACCTCCACAACACCATACACACCTTCCCAACATATCCACACTAGAGGTTGACATCAATGACAACAGTGATGATAACATATTACAACAAGGATAACCAAAATTAACCTATGAATGCAAGAACTCCATCAAAGTTTAACTTATTGAAGCAAGGCTAACCAAAGATTAACATGTTATGAGAAAATATCTACCAAAGATTAACCTAAGGGGAAAGAATCAACCAAAGATTAGCCTAAAGTGGAGAGACTTAACCTAAGTCAACCTAGGGATGAAAGACTCAACCAAAATTTAATCTAGGGGATGCAAGACCAACCTAAGTTCAATCCAATGATGAAAAATCAACCAAAGATTGGCCCAAGGATGAAAGAATCAACCAAAATTTAACCTAGGGAATGAAAGGCCAACCTGTAGACACGTAAAAAGTCCTGATTGATACTATGCATTTGATTTTGATTAATTAACATCATTTCCTCCTAAATCATCTCAAACTAACCAAATAATTGAATAATCAACATTATTTAATTAAAATCAACAAATTCAATTATTAATCAAATAATTAAATTTATTAATTAATTCACTCTTCTTCTAACTAATATTCATCATATTTAATTAAATCAAATCATTTAATTAAATTTTCCTAAAGTCTTCTTATTTGATTAAAATCAATTAAACCAAATATCACAAATCCCCTAACCTCTTCCAATTAATTAATCCTAGATCACCTTCTAATAATCATTAATTAAATCCTTTAGCTTTTAACTCCCCGGGAGTTAAATCAACCATGGTCAACTAACCAGGTTGCACATGAAATTAATTTCTTCTATTTATCTAATTCCTCTAATTATCCTCACAAAGGCATATTTTGAGGAATATTCCTCTCAACCACTTCTCATTCAATTTCCCTCCAAACGTTTTCAAAAACCTATCACATCCTCTTACAAATGCAATAAATTATCTTAAATCCTCTCAAATCTCAACCAATTTCATTCAATAACTCTTACACTAGTTTCAAATTCTGAACCATCTTCATTTACTTCTCTTCCATCCTCCTCCACTCACACATTTCCCAAAATGTGCTCCACCCTCATCCAATAGAATTGTGACACTTGTCACATTCTCATTGGCTCTCAATTTATCCCACATTCAGAAAATCCTTTCATTATTCAACCCTTGAATTCTATAAATAGAAACATCCTTCTCACAATATGGATCCACAACTTCATGTATTATCACTATAGGAATTTCACTTCATAGCTATCACCATTTTCATCATTTTCAAGCATAGTTTCATCACTTGGCATCAATTTTACACTTGGATTATCAACAAATCATTAATCTTATCAAAGGGATTGGGAAAGGGCTTCTTTCCACATCAAAGGAGCACCACTCCCCTATGGGATGGAGGTTTAGCTATTTCAATTTAGATTACATGGTATCTTTTGTTAGTTTCTTGTTTTTTTAATTATTTTTTCTTGAATTTGGATAAATAATTTCATATGGAACACTAGATTGATCTTTCTAACATGTTTAACAATTGTTTGTTGATCTTATGTTAGTCTGTGCAGGTTTAGTGTTCACATTTTGGTGCTAGAGAGAGGGGTTGACATCTTAATTTATGGTTTTTTAGCTTGATTTTTCCATTTTTTGTAGACATAGGAACATGATGCCGCCTTTATGGATTTACGAGCCCGCATAGCATTGATTTTGATCTCTAGTTTTATTTTCGCCACATCGTGTTGCACTTTCTTGCCTCTATCACAACATATTTGTTCCACTGATGCTTTTGACACTTTCTATCTTCTATCTAAATTTTTTTTGATAGAGTGTCACTTTTGTTGTAGCACCACATTCGCGCTCTCTGCCTTTTGTAGAGCGTCACTTCTATTGTTTTATCAAAGTGTTGCTTCTTCTTTTCAGCGTCACATTTGACAGTTGCAGAGCATCACATTTGTAGTGCAACATTGTTTTTGCAGGGAAAGGAGGAAAATCAAGTTGGAGGCTTAAAAGAGTTTCTAATGCTCTTTTTAATAGCTTAGGTCTACAATTTCTGCATTTTATTTCATGTTCTAAAACCAACTAGATCAATTTTGGCTTAAAATCAATCATCCACTCAAGCTTTGTCAAAGTTGGTTAAAATTGAACCTTAGATACTTACTAGAATTTGGATTTAGGACTAAAATTGAACAAGAAAATTTATACTTGGTTTTAGTGCTATAAAAGAACTCATCATTTCTTTGAGGATTAAAATGAACTTGTGTTTGATTTGTCTTGTAATCTTCTTTGCAACTTGTGTCATTCAAATGTGTATGCACTTATCTTGTGCTTCACAAAAATCTTGAGAATCAAAAGAATTTTAGTGACACTGATTGTCTAAAAGATTACCTACACATTTTGATTTTGGGCTTAAAATGAACAACCTTACGAGTGCATATTGAAATCTTTGTGTATGAAATCTCCTTGTGCCTCAGTGCGATCTTGGATGACCAAGAACAAATTTTTCAATTCACTTATGTTTACCTAGTAGAGGGCCTACCTTGGTGGGAAAAAGTAGTCACCCCAAGGGAATGACCCAACCGGTAACGAGCTAAAGCCAAGCTACTCCCAACCATTATATAAATCTGAATGTTGCAATAAATCTCACACAAGCAAGTGATCCTTCCCTCTTGTGTGGCCACCTCAAAGAGTGTCCTGATTAAGAACCAATTTGTGAAAAAGCCAAAATCCCTACTATTTGTTGGTGCAAGAACAATTGTTCTCAAGCTGCTCCACATTTGTACTATTCAAAGTAGAAAAAAAAAAATTCTTTTGATCTCCAAATTTTAAGGATTTTTGAGATTTGGTGGTCTTGAGAAGAGAGTGTCATGGAGGGGAGCTAGTGTCACCAAATCTCTAGTTGTTCACTTTGTCTCAGTGTTTGGAGAAATCCAAGTGAAGACTCAACAAATATTGGTTTTTTATATCCTAGGTTTGTGCAATCTGTGAGTCATTAAAAATACATTTCTTGGATCTAAAACTCTTAAACAAACATTCAACAAGTCATCAAAATTTCAAACCCTTTGGAAAGATAAAATATCCTTGAAGATTCCACGTGTTACTTATTTTCCCTAGGGATTTTATCCTTAGAGGCTTCTAAAAATTTGGGCCCATATCTCAATTTGTTCTCTTAGGAAACTATGCCCTTGAATCCTTTATTTTCATACAATGGACCTTGTGGAATGAAAAGTAATTGAGACATAGATATTTAGTTTGAAAAATAAGCAAGAAGTATTGATGTGGTAAAAATAATCCATTTAAGCAAGATAAAAGACAATTGAACCCCGCATATATGTTTGATCTCATGATTACCCAAAAAGTCAAAATCCTAAAACCAAGGTCTATCAATCATAAGCGTCTTAGTCCTAGAGGTCTCAATAAATATCTTTCAACACTTTACAAAGTCAGAGATAGATTGGTGTACAAATTTTACAAATGTTCTTCAAATAACAATCCAAACTTGTACTCATTATATTATTGTGAAAATCCAAGTATTTTTCAATGTTTTGAGTTTCTCACATAGGAGGTATAACATGTTCTTCAATACCTTGGTGTTGTAAAGGAAGTCTCTCTAGGCTCATCTAGGATCAAAATCAACCCCTTCATTTGTAATTTCATCAACCAAATCTAACCTCACCAAAAAATTTTGGAACCTTGGAAAAATAATTCATGCTAGATGTTAGGTAATCCTCAAATCAAAATAAAAAATCATCATCGTTTAGCTAAATGTGTGTTGATTAATCCTTCTTCATATATCTAGCTGAATTATCACCCTTGTGTACAAGTTTACTCCAAGATAACATCTAACATCTTGGGATTTATGCATCCATTATCCAAATAAAATCAAACCAAATGAAACCAAGTAAAAATCAAAATCCTAAAATCCTAAAGTCTAGTATTCCTCCAAGGTTCTTGAAAATCTAGGCATCCATATCATTCACCCTTCATCATCATCATCATTTGATCCTTAAACATCCTAGATTGCCTTTTTTGTACCTAAAATTTAGACCAACCAAATGAGTTAGAGGTTTACCTCCCATATTCCTAAAATTTGATCCCTATTTTATGGTCCAAACAAGATCACAACACAAGAAGACCATGGAGAAAAATAAATAAAATTCAACCTCAAGTGATCTAAGCCAAACTAAATCTAAATTCAACTGAAGGGAATCCACCAATCCTCCACTTAATCTCCATCAACTACCACAAGATCTTCAAGATGGAGGGTGCCAAGTGGAAGATTTCACCAACAATTTCCAAGGGATGACCTAAGACAAAATCATTGAGCTAGTCCAAAATCCAGAAAACCACAAGATTGTCAACATAATGATGAGACTCAATCCTTCACAATACATGTTAGCATTAGCAAAGGAAGGGGCTAAACTCCCTTCTGATTATGATGTAAGCACTATTGTGGAAGAACCTCTTGGGAATATGCCACCAATATCATTCACACCTTCCTTCCAAAACACTGTCGAACCCATCCCACAAAAAACATCATCTCATGCTCCAAGTCAATACATGATTACCAAGGGGAGTTCATTGCTCCACGCTCTTCAAACACATCCCCTTGTAAATAACAAAAACTTGGACGCAAACACCATCTTGGGTCTGCCAAATACCATCCCTCAAGACCTAAAGCATCCATATGTCCCACTCATTTTCCATGACACCAACAATTCATCCACCTTCACCACATCACCGATGTAATCTCTCGATACACAAGTCTCTCTCCCTATGGTATCAAAAGAAAAAATATATTCATTTGAAAAAATGAGAACTTTCAATGCATCATAATCACTTTTTCAAGGAAACACACCACCAATATTCCCACCATTTCCCCCTCCAACATCAACATTAACCCAAGGTTTAGGGAAACCCCCTTTACCAAACATAACAATCCAAAATTAATCAAGCCAAAACAATCCTCCAATCATGAATCAAGTCGACATACAAAATCCTTTGAGCATGCCATTGATATTGCAACACGAGGTGGCATCAATCCAATCAATCCAATCAATCACTACACCATCTATAACACCCCAAAACATGGTCTCCCAAGGACCTAATATATCAATCACACCATCTACCATGCAACCCCTTATCATCACTCCACAACCACCTCAACAAAATCTCATCACACCATCCCACACCATTCCAAATCCTCTACATCCACCACCAAATCCAAACATGGAAAATCAATACAGCATCACACTGCAAGCAGCCCAATAAGCCTATCAAAAGGCACTTCATTAATTCCAAGCTCAACAAGCTACACAAGCTACACAAGCTGCACAAGCTACACAAGCCACACAAGTTGCACAACCCACTCAACAAGCTCAAGCACATGCACAAGCTCAATACCAAGTGTAACAAGCTCAAGAAAAATCCTTGTTAAAACAAAAGGCTTATCAACAAGCTTTTCAACAATACCAAGCACAACAACAAGTAGCTCAATTAAAGCCCAACAACAAGCATTGTTGGCACAACAACAACAAGAAGACCAAAAAAAAGCATTGTTGGCGCATCAATAGCTACATGCATACAAACAAACATTGCTTGCACAAAAAATCCTACAAAAATCTCCTACAAGCACACCAACAAACATGCAAGTCACCCCACCCATCAATCAAGTCACCACACCAACCTAAAACACATACATTCCACTACTTGATCTGTAAAATGATTTGTCTGCACAAATTGAATAGCTCTCCCAACAAGTGTTAGACATATAATCAAGAAAAACAACAAAATACCAAGGAAATTTGTGCCTTTATCCATTTGACAAAAGCATTGTGATGAGGCCATTCCCACAAGGCTTCAAGATACCAAAATTTGACAAATATCGTGGAATTAGAAATCCTAAAGATCACATTAGGGAATTCCTTGTACAGTGTATGGAAGTTGCCTATGATGAATCTTATCTAATGTAGCTCTTCCCTTGGAGCCTGGTCGATCCAACAATGGAATGGTTCTCTCGTCTCCCCATTGCTATTAAATATTTCCAAGAAAATATGGAATTTTTCATTCAATATGGGTGTGGATGTGAGCTTGGAAGAATTGTCCAATCTAAAACAAGCCAAGGGGGAAACATTCACAACCTTCTTGTAATGATGGTGATCCAAGGCCAACAAGATAGAATAGTCCATGGTAGAAGAAAAACAAATTGAGACTATCATATCAAACATTGAAGGAACCTTGTCCTTCCATCTAAAAATGAAATGCATCAAAATATACGACCAATTGATCCCCAAAGCCCTCAACATCGAAAGAGCCCTTATAGCGCAAGGGGCCACACCCATGTACCAATAAAATCAACTATTAATGAGTTATAATGAAAAACCTTGCCTTTGGAACAAGAACAAGAACGTCACTAATTATGGTGTTGTTGATGTGAAAATGGTCATAAGTGCCCCACCAAAAACAAACATTCAACAAGGAATGCATGACAAAAAACACAAAAAATCAACATAAAACCACAAAATAATTAATCAACAATGAATTTTGTCAATACCCAAAGGGCACCACAAACAACACATAACAATGCACCTAGATGATATTTCACTCCCTTAGGGGAACCCATGGATGTAGTTTTGAAGAAGTGTATACAAGATAACCTTATCAAACTCCTAGATTTCTCCAGTTGTCAAGTACCACAAATCAAACCTCCTAGCTATAGAGAAGATATTTTTTGTCAATTTCACCGATATAAAGTTCATAATACAAATATTTGTTTTTGACTCAAACACCTTATTCAAGACCTTATTGAACAAAAAGACCTTAAGGTTTATCAACAATCTGGGAATCAAGACTTACAAATCTATAAAACCCTTATGCCTAATCATGGGAAAGAAAAAGATACAGGAAAGGAATCAAGTTCTAATAACATAAACCATATCCACAATACCAAAATAGCACACATTTATGTTGCTCATCCATCACATGAGGAATAAAACATGCATCAAGAAACATTCTTAAAACAGATTTGAGATCCATCAACAGTTCCTAGCAATGTTTCATATCAAAATGGTATCATGTATCTTTCATATAGCCACACTACCCACTCGTATGAATCCATAATTGGCCTCGTTGAGGAAGTCCCAATACAAAAAAAAGTTTTTCATGCTCCATCCATAGACTTTACATCCCGTGAAGATTCTCCTATCAATGATACATCATCCACCCAAGGGCCATGTCAAAAAGATAGTCTAGAGGATAATAAAAGTTGCTCTGAACTAAGTCAAGATCAGCATACTATTCCCCCACAACATAGTGATGATAGTGATCCGTTATCAACCAAAAATCATGATGAAGAGATCAAACCCCCGAATAATTATTATGACTTACTAAGCATTCTCCAAACCTTCCAAAACTTTCAGGACACATGAGATCCCACCAATGGGATACTTTCTTTGGATGGACATATATATGTTCTTCATAAAAAACAAGGGTCTCCCACTCTCAATATTACCACACAAGAGCAAGTGACGGTTGATATCCTTGATTATTATAATGATGGTGCATCATTGACATCTTATGAATCAGCAAACAAATATGTGATAGGATCAGTTCAAACAATTGATATTCCTAACTTAGTGGCTATGGATCAAAAAATATGTTATCAAGGAAAATAGCTAGGTATTGTTAATACCTTCACAATGCCTAGGGAAACCTTGTCTAAAGAAAATGTCAACATAAGAGGCATGAAGGATCCTTATGAGGAAATTATTGTCAACACTACAGCTAGTCATATCATGAATCATCATCCACCTATCATCTCATAAGAAAATTGGGACCAACATAAAAAGAATAATTCCTATTAAAGCAAGGCAAAGATCATCAAAACAAATGAAGCATTCAAGCAAAAAGGACAAAGAAAATACAAATGGATACCAAAAAAAAATAAAGAAATTCATCCCTCCAAAACTCCATTAGTCAAAGAAACCATGGAGAAAAATAAAAAAGGGAAAAGTATCCATCAAAAATGTCCACGAAGGAAAAATAAAGTTTCTCAAGCAACGCACAAAGTATATCAAGCAGTTGGTCCTAAATACATGCACACTTCCATATCCACTCATCATTGCTCATCTTCCCATATTTGGAAAGTCAAAGGTTCCAAACCATCATCCAATTCATCTAATCCTTTTTCATGTACAACACCATAAACTCCTTCCACGATATCCAATTCCCACATTGACTGTGTGTTAGTAGCTACTCTTCATCATAAGGATTCTGAAGGCACTTTATCATGATGCACACACATAGACTTGAGGTTAATTCTAGTGCTAATAAGGTAGATCAGAGTTCTTCAAAGTTACATTCAAGCGCGTGTATCTTAGCAAAGCAGCTTCTTCAAGTAGGATACCATTGGCACATTATGACAATGACCTCTACATTAGTACCACCAGGTGGTTCAACATCTAGGTAAAATTTTCAAAAAGTCAAAAAAATAAAAAAAAATCAAAAATCAAAAAATCAAAAAATCAAGAAAATAGTAAAAATAAAAATTGTCCTCCAGTTAAAACCGCATGGGTGGAACTTTGGGCAAGTACTATGATGAAAACCTAGAAAACAGGCATCATGAGTAGAATCGAGCATCATATGGGCCTTTTCAAAGAAATTATCTCATCCCCTTCATAACAGATCCAACCTTTCCTTCATCTATCTAATCCATCTTTATCTAGATCTTACAAAATATCTTGATCTTGACAGAGGTCCAATGCATACTTTACCATTCCTCATGGCTAGAATAATTTTGACATGGTCTTTACCATAGATCCCCTATTGTCCTATTTCACGACAAAACTCTTCTCATAGTTTTCCAACTGATATCTTGATTTGTCCATTATATTATCAAACATTACTAGACATTGGGGGTAGGTTCTTGCACTCTCGTTATTCAAATAAATCTTGATCCATGTCTTATATCTCACAAGATGATATCGACATTGTGATCTAGGTATTGTTAAAATAAAAAAAATCTAGAAACATCCAAATCACATCAAAATCCCCAAAACAGGTCAAAAAATATCAAAAGTAAAAAACATGGTATCCAAACTACTTCGTCTTTTAGCTTAAACATAGGCAAGGCCATAATTGATGAGCCCTTGAGAAAAAAAAAAAACAAATAAATTTAAATAACCTGAAAATCCAAAAAACAACCTCGAAACATTTCAAAAATATCAAAAACATTCAAAAAAACCAAAATCATCCATCTCGTTTCACCTTCACCCGCAATAAACATCCACTCACAATAGATCAATCATCACCTTCATACTTCAGCAAAGCAAATACAAACAACCACAATAATCAGCAAAAGTGGAACCTTTTAAATGCAAAATTAAACTCTTGATCATTTTCAAACATGTCAATCAACCTTATATCAATGGCCTTTCAAAACAACCTATCAACTTTCCACTAACATGTCCTAGGATGCATCCTTCCTAAAATGGGCATTATCTTTGGCAAATCACTATGGATACTTATCCTAAGGAAAACACATCCCTTTGGCTAGAGGTTTTGAAGAACATTGGCTTGTTTGTGTACTTAATATTTTATTTTGATTTATCTTATTGCGCTCATTCTAGGGTGATCCCACAATACTGGTTTACAATTTTTGGGCAACCTAGACAGTGAATTGAATTTTTTTTAACCACATCTTCACTTTCAAGCTCCTATAGCGGCTAAACCGTGAGGAATTTGAAGATGATGCAAACTAGTGATTTGTGATGCTTTGTCTATAGATTCTAAATATATTTTTTTCAAAAATTTTGGAATTAGATTGCACTTTTTTTTCAATATCCATTGAAAACTAGTTTTTATCAGTAAACATCATTTTTAAGGACTGATTCTCACCATATACAACATAACTTATTTTGTATGAAGGATAAAATTATATTTTTTTTGAATTTAGATTTGTAACTACGATATCTAACTAGTTCATTTGGTTTGATAGTGTTTTATTAAATATTTTTTCCTTAATCAAGTTTCGAAGTCAAACCAATTACAATTCAAACATAGGCAAACTGTATACAACATAACTTTCTATGTATGTATTTAAATTCAATTTTTTTTTAATGGATCAAGGAAATCAATACCTAGCCTGAACATATTTTTCAAGTTTTTAATTTGATAATCTACTATTTTTCCTCATGTGCAGAACATAGAACTTAATTTTCGGTGAAAAACCTATGTTTAATAAAACTAAAAAAAAATACATAATAAAACCAAAACACATTAAAATTATATTCGAAAGATAGCTCATTCTGAGGACTATCATTTTCTAGTTGGGTCTTTGAAATTTTCTCCATTTTCATCCTCAAATTGAGCTTCGAAAGACAATTTTTTACAGAAATTTACTAGTCTTTTGGGAGACAAGGGGAAATGGGGGGTTCACTCGAACCACTATTTGAACGAACCCCCAAAAAATGTTCGGTCAAACATGGGTTCAAGAAAATATATGTTTGTTCAAACCCCTTTAAAATAATGCATAAACTTTTGGTTAGGGGGTTCGATCGAACCCCCGTCATATACGTAAAAAATTCAAACACTTTTTTCAGGGTTTATTTGCATTTTTTTGAGATTGAAGAAGACTATAACCCTCATGCTTGTGGGCATGTCAACGTGAGTCTATAGAAAAGAGAAAGGTGGAAATTTCCAGGTGAAAAGTGAGTAAGTTTTTTAGAAAGTTATAAATCTTCTTTTTTATTGTTTCATTTCTTATTCAAGAAATTATCTATGAGGCGACTGTTCTTGCAAGTTTTTCACAACTCTTTTGCCACAAAATTTTTGCATTTTGGAAGAGAATTTGTTTTGAGTCATTTTTAACTTGAAGAAGAAAATGGAAGAACAAACAAAAAGAAAAAATAAGGCTCAAAAAAAAATTTCAAAAGAAAAAGAAGAAAATAGGTGCAAACAAAACTTGACAAATTATCATAGAAGGAAAGAAGGTACATGCTTATTTCTTCTCTCTCTTGTCAAATATGGGTAAATTTGTTTACTTACAATAGTGGGTTCATCAAATGTCTTATCTAGCAGCAAGGAAAAATGCATCAAATAATTGATATATAAGAAAATTGAAGGTTCCTCATTTCAATTTTATGAAAATGAAAACTCAAATGCACATCCTCAAAGAGTTTCATAAAAATAAAATCTGCAAGTTATCACTAGATTTCATAGTACTGCATTAATCTCAATTTCCTCTCTTTCTTCATAAATAATTATTTGTCACATCAATGGTTCATCTTTATACATTCTTACTTTCAAATTTTCTTCATTAGATCCATGATAATTTATCACAACTCTATATTCTTCTTCTATGCTACAACCTTCCTTTTTATCACCATCTATCCTTTCTTGCACATCCTTGATTTTTTTATTCTACATCATCACAATTTATTATTCCTTGATTTTCTTATCTTGAATGTATTTATTATTGTTACATGAGCTGATGTGCATTCTTCTTCAATTTCACTTAGCATCCCTTTGGCCTTCTCTACTAGTGTCTCCTCCTTCTCGAAATACACATTTTGATCCTAGGGCCTTCATCTTCCTTCCTTACTTGGAAACAACCAATATGTAGTTCCCAACCTTTTTTTGCATTCTATTAATAATATTCCATATATCTCCTACCTCATATAATAGGTTTCTAAATTTTTAGTACTCTAGCTAATCTCCATATCAATTGCAAACATATTTGTGGTGCCTACTACTACTCTTTTATGAATCCTTATACTAAATTTTCTCTACTAGTTTTGATCTACAATATATTCTCTTTATTTGTATTATTTTGTAGCACCCAATTTTGCATCTATATGTGTTTAGGCCCTTCATTATCCTTATATTTATTTCATCCAATTGTGCATCATCAATATCTATGGTAGAATCACCATCTTTCACCAATATTTTCCCCTCTATCTTGGTATCTCCCTTTGTATCAATCTTAGGTAGCTTCCTCAATGAATATAGACATATAAATACATCATCTTCTTCTACATATCTTGCTTTTTCTATCTCCTTGTCATAATCTTATTTCATATTTATATTCAATGATATATGCACTATCTAGCCCTCCATATAAAATATCATTTCTTATTTTTGGGAGTCAAAGATTTCATTACATTCTACAAACCAATTTGAGATTAAGTAAAATTTTAAAAGCATCCAAGAGTCCTCTCATCTCAAACACCTCATAATTTATTTTTCCTTTAAACCCAAGAGGTTGACCTTTATATTCTACCATGTTCTAATGAAAATTTTGGATGCTCCCTCATCTAGTACTATATCATAGGGAGTATCATGTAAATTTGGTTTCCCAAGCTCCTCCCAATTTATTTTAAGAATAATTTTAACATCTAATCCCAAGTTTATTAATATATTTTTCATCCATAAAAATGAGTTCTATATGATTGTGCCCATTTAAAAATATTAAGATTTGAAAGAGATACATTTTGTTGTAACTATCTTGTTCTAATTAATGTCTATTCTAACATGTTCCAAGCCAAAAATTAAATTATTTGAGTGTTGAAATTTATATATATATATTGTTTTATAGCTTGAAAATTAGATTTTGTGGTATTAATATAGGGACTCAAGGTTGAGACACAAATCCTAACACTCTCCTATAATGGGATACCTTAGAAGAAAAATAAAATGTTTAAATACTATCAACTATCTACTTAGGTACAAAGAGGCTCATAGACTTACCACACTATCTAATAACATGTTAATTTTATGGAAACCATAATATTCTTATGTTATAACATGATTGAATTATAGTTTGATAGTAAAAATTCTAAACCTTAGTCACTAGCATGCATAAATTCAATTGCATTAAAACATGAAAATATAATAGTGCCACCATGTTGTAACACACTCATATTTTTGATAAAAAATGGTCATGAGTAATGTGTGTTATTTTTTTCATAATAGGATAGAATTATTGTGTGAGTGTATTTTTGTTGATTTGGCGTAATTTTAATTTAATGAATCATTTCTCTATAACATGGAAGGGGAAAGTTTCTTTAATTTTTTAGAAATTTGAGTTCAAAATTAAATCACTTTTATTTTCATTTATGTTGAATTATTTTTTAATTATTAGAAAATTTGAATCCGTCGACACCTCCAAACACTCATCTCTAAGTCAATAAATTATAATGGTAAATTTTATGTTGAATAAAATACATAAAATAACGCTTCTCAATTTCTCCATTAATTCCAAGGAATTCTTATGATTATCAAGTATAGATTTTAGGGTGTCTCAAAAATAACAAAATGGAACTTCAAACATTAGTAGAAATCTTAAACAAATATAAATGTAAAATATATGCATTGGATAGCTTTTGTAACATCATTTGAGTTTATAATATCTATAAAATATTCAATCAAAAAGAACATAAATACAGGTGGACAAATTTTAGATATATATAGTGAGCTCATGAATAGTATGAAATAAAACTATCATGTAAACATGTGAAAGACAAGAAACTATAGACACTCAAATTTGTCCTTGCAATCATCACATTATCATTCACATTATCATTTGCATTATCATTCATGTCCGTTTGCATTATTGTTTACATTATCATTCATGTCCATTTGCATTATCTTTCATGTTTGTTTGCATTATTATTCATGTTCACTTGCATTATTGTTTGCATTATCGTTGACTTCCATTTCCATAATAAAGCGTAATAGTTCATTCTCATAATAAATTTGTTATCATAACCATCAAATATCATTTCATAATAAACTAATTATCATTAATCATTTGATTTGCATGAATCATTAAATTATTATATCATTAAAATATTAAATAATTATCATCTCATTACCATTCATAGTGGATAATAAATCATAAACATTTCATGATCATTCATAAATTGTTTTAAATCATTAATCATGATATCATTTAAAAAATAATTTTCATTGCATTTTCATAAATCATCATTTAAAACATTAAAATCAATGTTACATAAGTCATTTACATAATCCATATTCCATTAAATCCATAGTAAAAAATTATTAAATCATTTTCATTCACATTTATAAATGCATTTAGTCACTTCATTTAATCATTCACCATGCATTTGTTTTCCTTTTATCATTTGCACTTACATGCATCTCATTTTACTACGCAATGTGGGATTTTAAAATCTCCTTTTTGCAAATATTTTGTTCCACATTCGTTTCTCTCAATCTCTCCATCCTCAAAAACATCTATTTAAGGGGTTTTTCCTCTCATTTTTCCCACCATGCTCCACATTACACTACACACTACTCTTGCATATTTTTACTTTGGGACATCTTGTCGAAGACTGAAAATTGGAACTACTAACTAATTTGGTGTAGGACGATTGATTGAAGACTTGATTTTGAAACCAACTATATTTTAGCTTAGAACACATTTCAATTGGTGCTTTAAAATGAACATCTATCTTCCATCATATAGATTTAATTAGGGGATGAATGAACACTATTTGTTATGCTTGAGATGGTAGGGAGTATGCTCTCACCTTGTGCGAAACTTGGTGATCTGAAAGCAGACCCATCATCTTCGTATGTGTTTAATACCTTAGAGGGGCCTGCCTCACAAGAGGGAATGACTCCAACCAGTTTTTTGCTCGGGTAGGTATATAAAAGGATGAGACTAAATTGGCAAGTCCTCATGGGATGTAGGGCTTAGCCATGGAGTTCCATTCAAAAATGGGTACCTACCTTTTCTTTTAAAGGTATAAGATCCCCTAGTAGAGTGTTTAAATCCTTAAGTGGCTTGTTGTACGCTCGTGACATGCCATGTCCCTAAGTATTCACTAGAACCCTCTTATTTTAGAAAGCCAAAATCCCTTCTATTCGCTGGTGCAGCAATGGTCATTGCCAAGGCATCCATATTCTTGTAGTTCTTAGTAGAGGTGAAGAGTCTATCATGGGAGATTCATGAGGGATTGAAGCTTGGTTGACCCAAGAAGTGAGTGTCGTGTTGGGGGAGCCAGTGTGGCCAAGATTCTAAGTCACCCACTAAGAATAAGTGCGGATGGGGAAACCCACGTGGAATCCAGTGAATATAGTCTTTTCCAACCTTAGGATTTGTGCTTGTATTGTTAAAATTAAACATTTTGTCTGCTATGTCTTGCATGTGTGTTTAAAAATAGACCTCAAACAAAAATCACACCTAGTACCTGGCAACACCTTAAACCTTGCAAAATCCCAAAACATCAAACAACAAAAACATACAACATGAACTTATCACTTAGATTTCTTGGGGCCATCATCCTTTAGTTCTAATTTTTCAATCCTTGCATTCCACCTAGTCTTTCCATCCCATATGGTCCTTGCATATTCATATCCATTTCATCCTAGTCCTTACATATTCCTAGTCTTACATACATAGATCAAATCACATAGTCCTTGCATACATATATCATTCCACCTAATTCTTGCATGTACAACCCCTTGCATATCAAGATCTCACCTAACCTTTGCATGTTCCATGAATTTAGTCCTTTGCATATTCATCATTGATAAAATAGAACCCTTAACATGCACTTCGACTACTCTTCCTAGGTCTCAAAATCAACCCATTGGCTATCTATCACCCACATCACTTAAGGTTTATCATCCTTGAGTTAGGGAACATACCATTATCATTGAGTAGGAAAATCCTTTTGGATTCCATTATCTCCTACATACCCTCTCTTGATCATTGGTCCCTTGTGTTTATCCATCATAACAAAATTCAAGCCTTGCATCGTAGCCAACTTTGGACCTAGAGTTTCCTTTGAGCTCTTGCATTCTTAGCTTATCACATCATATCATACCATTTTCATATCCCATCTTAGAATCATATCCTTTTCATTACATCCTAGTCTTAGGTTTCATACGTTATCTTGGGTTGAAAATCAAAACAATCACACTTCACAAAATCACCTCAAATTTGGTCAACAAGAAGAGTCAAAAATCCAAAAACATTAGAAACATTTCAAAAACAAATAAATCTATGTGTCCTACAAGTCAAATTTTCCACATCATCTCCAAGTCAAACTTCTCATCCTCATTTTTATCCTAGCCATTACATTGTCATTTAGACCTCACCACCATCTCTACAATTTACCCTGATATGCTCCAGAGTCAAGTTGAATGCCAATTAATCCGCAACATGTCAAGCCAAAAAAGCCCTAGACTTGAAAATAAAATTCATCAATTTCCTCCATACCAACCATGCATAAGATTTCATCCTCCGTCCACCTACCTTCACCATCAAGATTCACCTAACACAATCCATGCCATGAATCCATATTTCAAGTGTCCACTTATCACCCTTATCCTAACCTTGACAAGGGAAACCAACCTTCCACTAATCCATTCCAAGCCTCCACATCCTATCCTAGTCCATCATCCGTCAATTCATTCCATGCCTCCTCATTCTATCCTAGTCTGGATCATACATCAATCCCATTTAAACATTCTCACACATTTGAAGACAAAATATAAGTGTTTTCAAACTTCTTATAGTTTTTTCATAATCACACTTCACAAAATCACCTAAAATTTGGTCAACAAGAAGAGTCAAAAATACAAAAACATTAGAAACATTTCAAAAAGAAACAAATCTATGTGTCCTCCAAGTCAAGTTGTCCACATCATCTCCAAGTCAAACATATCATCCTTATTTTCATCCCATCCATTGCATTGTCATTTAGACCTCACCACCATCTCTACAATTTACCTTGATTGCTCCTTAGTCAAGCTGAATGTCAATTAATCTACAACTTGTCAAGCCCAAAAAGCCCTAGACTTGAAAATAAAATTCATCAATTTCCTCCATACCAACCATGCATAATATTTCATACTCCATCCACATACCTTCACCATCAAGAGTCATCTAACACAATCCATGCCATTAATCCATAGTTCAAGTGTCCACTTATCACCCTTATCCTCTATTCTTCATTCAGAGCCTAATAAATACTTATCATCTATTTTCAAATGCATTTTTTCATGAAATCATTAAGTTCAAGAATATTTGATTTCATATGTTCAACTCCACTTATATATCATCATCTCTTACTTTCTTTGCACAATATTTTGTGACATGTAGAAATGGCTCAATAGGTAGGAATTTCTAAGTAGAATTCAAGCCAAATCTAGATATTGGACCAAACGAATCAGCTGAAGAACACATGGACCTAGAATATAGGTAGGAGGACTGAGTTTAAACAATGCATGTTGGAGAGGGGTCAGGATCACTTCCTTCTACTAGTATGGATGAGCATATAAAAGTAGCTGAAAAGGTGGGGAAACAAATTTCTTATAGAAGTTTTGATCATTTCCTTGAAATGGATATGGAGAAACTGAAATGTTATGTCGACCAACCTAAAAATAGGATTAAGAGGTCAATGACTAAATTTGTAAATGGAATAATCCATGATCATTTCAATCATCTTGAAACACTTGAAAAAACTCAATTGTTATCACGTTTACTTCTTCATAATGAGCTGAGAGAGTCATTACAATTTTTGGGTGTATATTCTGCATCGAATAAGAGGAAACACATGAGACTACAAAAATATATTGTTGAAAATGTTAAAAAAGGTTTAGGTTCCATTGGGAAAGGATCTCGATCAGTGGATAAGGCCATTGCAAGAAAGGTGATTTTGACATTTGTTTTAAATAAAGAAATATCAAGAAAAAGAAACATGTCAGAACTTTCCACTAAATTTGGTTATAGTAGAACCACACTAATAAAATATGAGAAAAACAGAAAGGTTTTGGATGATAGTTCTAAAGGCAACTGGGAAATTATGTGTAGAGCTCCCCATTTTGATAGGATTGAAGATGTTGTTAAGAACTTGATCTCAAGTTTTTGGAATGATCAAACCTGTCCATCATCAAATACTAGAGATGTTATGAGGCACAGGATTGGACCTAGTATTTATGAAGAACATATTAAACATTGGATAGGCATAACACAAATTGAGATGTATATGAAATTTTGTAATATATATCCTCATATAAAGATTGGGAGAACAATGTTTGAAAGGTTAAATCCATATTATGTGAAGATAAACAAGTTTTTTGAAACTTGTTGTTGTCATTATCATATTGAATTTGATCTCTACTATCAGGTGTTTCACAAGATGAGAGAAGAAAGTTATGGTTTTCAAAAGACACTTCGTAAACAAGTAAGTTTGTTCATAAAATATCTATTATGTGATAATGAAAATGGACCTCAAATAAAATGCATAAAAGGACTATGTGAAACATGCGGAAATTTGGCTTACTTTCCTTCAACAAACAAAGATAGAAAATTGGAAGAGTTACAAGTATGTAAAGTTTTAAACAAATTTTTGGAAAGAATCCACAAGGTTAAACTATGTAGAAGAGGAGATACCTATTGGGAAATTTATGGAAGATTTTCAAAAATTGATACAACCATACATACAACATTCCTTTTATGCTAAGTGGCAAGCACAACAATTTAGAACATTAAGAGATACTTTCCCACCTGGAATAGTTCTATCAGTAGTTGACTTTGCAAAAATACTCTTTTGTACATCAAAAAGAGATTCAATCAGAATATTACTTTACAAACTAGATCACTATTATGGTTCATGTGTGTTATTGACATGCACAATTGGAATTGGATGGTTTTGAGAGTATAGATGAACAATGGGCCATCAAGAAAGAATATCATTTTTATATTAGTGATGATAAAAAGCATGACACACTTTTTGTACAACATTGCTTTACAAAATGTTTTTTTGAGAATTTGAGAAGCAAGGGTGTAAAATTAGAAAAGAATTTTGTATGGTCAGATGGATGTGCAGCACAATTAAAATCATCATGGCCATTTTATGCACTATCTAGATATCATAAAATTTACAACATACCACATGTTTGGAGTTTCTTTGAGAGTGGGAATGGAGAGGGTGAGCATGATGGTGCAAGAGCTTGCATCAAACATGCTTTAAGAAATAATCAAATGAGTTATTCAGGAGATCATATAGATGATGCACACGATGTTGTTGAATGGTGCAAGAAACACTTTGCATCAAATGAGGTTAGCACATCTTCAAGAACAAACTGAAACATTCCACATAGAGTGTTCTGGGAGATATCAGGTATGTATGAATTACATTTTCAAAAAAAATAAATTTATTTAAATTTAAAATTTATATATATATACACATGTTTCTTCACCTAATTTTTTTGCAAGTAGATGTATCTAGGTGTGGATAGAAGATCGATGCATGGATGCAAGAGGGTAGACAAAAAAATATCTTTGCATTGTGTTAGGAGTTCAAATAGTCACCCTAGATGGACATTATACACAAGGGATTACTCTTATTTCTGCACTAAGTGCATTGTAGAAAATTCTCATGCATGCAACAACCAAGAACTTGAATATGTTAGTAAATGGGATATGGTTCCACTATTCATTTCAGACACATACAATGAAAATGAGGATGAAAGATTTCAAGACATTCCTTTGATTTCAGTTGATTATGACCATATTTCAAGATTGTTTAGAAAAGGTACATGTGTAAGTTTTCAATAATTTAAATATTATATAAATTTAATGATCTTTAAAGTCTCGAGACAATTCTAAATTTTTTAGAATTTTATTGTGTAAATTTGGTGTACAGGAGATGTTTTTTGCAGTCATAGTAGAGCCTAAAAATATAGAAGGTGTTAGCTATTATTTACTGCGTTACACGGAAGAGACGAATAAGCTAACACAACCTGAAACAAGCAATGAAATGTTATTTACCATAGGTGAGTTTGAATTTAAAATTATATATATACATTGTTCACATTTGTACATTACCTTAAAAACATTGAATATATATTGTACAAACATTGAGCACAAAAATGTTGTACACGTGCACATGTCTTACCTCAGATTCATGTTTACTGTGTAGGTTTTGTTGTAGTGCAAGGGATATATCTAAAGTTGTTCAACATGGGATTCATTTTGTTGACTATCAAGTTGATAACAAGGTATATCAATATTGTCACCTAATAATTTCTACCGCCCTACATCTTCATGCAGTTCCACATGCACATGGACAAAAAAAATGGAGACTAGATAGTGATGACCATTAGAAAATTTTACATGTTATTCAAGAGTGGTTTGAACCAGAATGTTTGAGTTAGATTATATCAATGATTTTCAAGTTCACTTCTACATGTACATACATGTTCAAGTGAGAACTTATAGTAACTTGTTTGAACTCTGGATTTTTTTAGTTACTTATAATATATGTTGATGACAAGTGTTTTAAATTTGGTTGCACACAAATTAGTGGTTGAAACACATTGGGAACCTTAAATTGAGTAGATATTTCCAACTACCTTTTTTTTTCATGGAATTCAAGTTATCCTAATTCATGGGTTCAAGCGAACCCATGTTTGTTCAAACTCCTTTTTTATTATTTTAAAAATGGGTGTTATGGGATTCGAGCGAACCCTAGGGTTCGGTCAAACTTTGGGGTGCACTCAAACCCTAGGTTTTGAGCGAACCCCTTGAATTTTTTGGAGGGTCAAAAATTCATTTTTGCCCCCTTTCTCAAACTGTTAACCACTTATGTTGGATCACCCTCCAATGACCTATTGATGATGTCTAAATCAAAACTATTTAGAGAAAATGGAATGGGGCATTGATCATTATCTTTTGTTTGTTGTGTTTGTTGGACATTCTTGTAATATAACCTTGGAAAATACTTGCTTTGTTAGGTATGTATGCAGGGTGTTTTGGATAGCTTGTTAACTATTACATTAGGAGGTTTAGCTTTCTATGTTTTGGTTTGAGGTGTTTGAGGTGTCTAAAGTACATCCTAGCAGGGTTTCCATATGTCAAGTGTGAACAAGAATACTCCTATTTGTTTGTCGAGTCAAATTCCATCTCACTAGATACAATGTCTTCCTGGTTTTTTGTACCTTGGTGCATGGTATCTATGTGTGTAATAAAAAATAAGGAAAGTAAGCCCTTTATATCCACAATCCCTGGATAAGCAACGAATCATCATCACTCATCATTTAAACTAATAAAGTCTCGATGGTTCATAGACTTGTTGGACTTATGCATCGTCTCAGACTCAAGGGTTGATCCCTCTCATACTTCTCATTCTTCTATCTTTACTAGAATTTCTATCCAAGTATCGGATATGTGTGATATATCAAAATATGCATGAGGCTACCCATGGACGATGACCTTCTATACAACATCAAATTTTTCTACATCAATTATTTGAGCTTTATAGTCCTCTCCGAGCTGAACTAATCCTAATTCTTTATCACGAGCTCAACCCAAATTTTGCAATTTTCGCCCGACCTCTCAAGGGGGCAGTGTAGCAACGTAATTTCTTCCACTGGGATAGTAATGGGGCATCCAAAATATCATAATTTTTTTAAATTTTGATCATGGCAATATTATTCTTTGAAATGACACAGTAGGTACCTTGCTTCAAAGAGGGAGAAAATGTAGACACAAAAAGTACCGATTGATACTATGCATCTTATTTTGATTAATTAACACCATTTCCTCCTAAATCATCTCAAATGAACCAATTAATCGAATAATCAACATTATTTAATTAAAATCAACAAATTAAAATATTAATCAGATAATTAAATTTATTGATTAATTCACCTTTCTTCTAACTAGTATTCATCATATTTGATTAAATAATTAAATTAAATCATTTAATTAAACTCTCCTAAATTCTTCTTATTTGATTAAAATCAATTAAATCAAATATCACAAATCCCCTAACCTCTTCCAAAAATTATGTATACATCTAAAAATGGTCACTGTTAATCAAACTTGTTAATTAATTAAATATGAGTTATTTAATTAATATTCTAAAAAGTCATCTACATATAAATAAATTTAATTAATTATTTATATTGTTCATTTTTCTAATTCTTCTAATTTAAATTAAATAAATAAGTTTATTTAATTCTGGCTATCTTCCTCTTAATTAAATTAAATAAATTTTATTATTTATTTATATTAATTATCATGATTCTAAATTTGAATTTTCAAATTATGGAATGTTCTTATAATTCATTCACATTTAAACTAAATATTGTCAAATATTTAATATCTTTCTTCACTTCACATAATTAAATATTGTAAATATTTAATTACCCACCTTTTTCACCTTTTACATAATTAAATATTAATTATTTAATTATGGAAGCTTCTAAAATCCAAGTCACATGTAATTAAATAAATTTATTTATTTAATTAAGATTTATCCTCAACTTTCAACCAATTTTCATAAATTAAAAGATAAATGGCATATTTGTCTCCATTTTTTAATGAGGATGGTTTTGTGGGTTGAAAACATTTCTCCATTATTCTCTCAACCTTCCATCTTTCTCTCAACTTCTCAATCTCTCATCATTCATCTTGATAGGTTTGAATTCAACCGTTGATATTTGCCAACTAGATTCTTGCCTCCAAAAATCTATAAATACAACCCTCTTGTGAGTTGAAAAGGATCCTAGTTTTTGTGAATTTAGCGTAGTTACTATAGTTGCATTTGAATCAACATTTTACCTTTTCAAGTTCGTAGAATAGCATATTAATTTCATATCATAGTTTAAATCATTTAGCAATAAACATGCATTGTTGCATAAGCTCATTCTCCTAAGTTGTCATTCCAACAAGTTGTTTCTTACACCAACTGAGAGCTAGTAACTTGCATCGAATCCTTGGAGATAGAGGATAATGGGATGCATTTGAAGGAGTTGATGTTATTTAAGAGTTTGTTTTATCTTTTTAATTAGCTTCCTTTGATCTAATGTTTCATTGGTGTGTTGGTTTATCATTCTAATTAGTCCACATATTCTCACACACATTTTTGGTGCCCATCGTGGGGCCTTGCCTTGTTTTTAATCTTTTTATTACAGATTTTTTGACAGGTGATAGACTAGAGCTTCAGTTTAGCACATACGAGCCACAAATTAGTGCATACGATGACTATTTTGGCGCATTGACAGCCTGTTTTAGTGCATTTTCCAGCTCTTTTAGCATATTTACTAACTATTTTAGCGCATCCCTGCTTGTTCCTTTAGCACATTTGTTAACTATTTTGGTGCATTTACCAGTTCTTTTAGCGCATACAGGGGGTGTAAAAATAAATCATGATTCCGACGCCATCCGCGGAAAGAGATTTTTCAATTTAGTTTTAAAGTAAAATGAAGCAATCCTAGGCTAGTCACTTAGATCTAGAATTAACCAATTCTAGGATAGTCACCAAACATTATTTTTGCTTGGTTAAAATGAATCCAATGTTTGTTGTGAAGCAACATCTTCACTTAGTGTAGAAAATTGTCATTTGGATTTAAAATTGAACCATTTGTTTGTTATGATTGATGGGTAATAGGTTTATGCTCTCCCCTTTACTGGGTGACCAAAACATCAAACTTACCTTTTTCATTTTTATGCAATTCATGCGTTATTATGTCCTGTAGAAGGCCTGTCGTAGTGGGAAAAATTACTCACCCTACAGGAACGACCTAAGTGGGAACAACCAAAGCTAGGTTTTCCAACCCACTCTAATCAAAAGTGAATTATCGGGAGACCCATATTCAATGGAAGTGAGCAAGATAACCATCCCCAAAATATTTGTTTTAAAGATTGGGAGGTCTCATGAGGGAGTTTATCTATTTCCATGCCGAACGGATACCTTTACTATGAACCATAGTGTTGAAATCCAACTGTGTCAGTATCTCAACATCATATTAAACACAGTGTAAGGGGATGGAAGAATCTTCCCCCAAGACAATCACCATATAATTGCCATGCATTGTTTTCTCAAGGGATCGAGAAATCTAACCTTGAGTACGCACCTGGAAAAGACAAAAACATGAGCACCCTCTAGGGGTGACACGGCTGTGTGAGTCAACACAATTTTAAGATGTGGGATATGGTTACTATGATGAGATTTTTTTGACAACTAAGAGTGAGTCTATCTGAAGTGCTTATTTTGTTCAATACCCATGAAAATCTCAAGAACATACACTCTTATTTTAGATTCTAGGATTTGCAAAACAAATGTTTTCTACTATATGTCGTGTTCTTCCAAATTTAAATCAGATAAAGATCATCCAAAAACATCAAACTGTCAAAAAATGTCTATCTCAGTGTAGTAATTGGATAGTTTAGCGCATCCCTGTTCTATTTTAGCACATTCGTGCTTTGTTTCAACGCATTCATGCTCTGTTTTAGCACATTTGTGCTCTGTTTTAGCGCATTTATGCTCTATTTTAGTGCATCTATGCTCTTTTTTAGTGCATACCTACAATAGCCCAACGCATTGGTTGGATATTTTAGTGCATCTGCTGAAAATTTTAGTCCATCTATATTGCAAGCTTGGGTAATTTTCTGACACCCAAAATTCTGCCATCTCAGTCTAGTCTTTTTTTATGCTTAGGGTCCAGAAGTCTCCAACTTTTGCTAAGAAGTCCCTAGAGAAGAAGATTAAGAAGCCAAAGAAATCTCTCAGTCATAAGAACTTATTGAAAAAGAGTAAATTTTTATACCAAAGTCGAAAGGTTTTGCTTGAGCAAAAAACCTTTATTCATCGATATCACAACTTTTTTAGAGGTTTCTCTAATGATTTTGCTTTAGAACCATTATATTCACGAGCTTTCTTTCAAAGAAGAGCTCTTTCTCAAAGGCATAATCACAGTCAGCCTATTCATTCCTCTTTCATTCCACAACCATCAACTGTGTACTCTAATCATCCCAATCAATTTCTACAATAGAGAGCTTAGGAAACATTAGGCATTTGTCAAAAACCTTATTTCTACAAAACTACAATCAAAGCCTCACAAAGTGCAAAATCATCTTTAATTTTGATCATTTCGTTTAATTCCCACAAAAAAAATTATCATCCTTTCAATCAAGGAATCACGAGCTAAAGATTAAAAATTTCATAAGTCATATCAATAGAATCTTCATTCTATTCCAACTGAGATATCCATCAAAATTGTACTATTTCATTTTTTTGATCAAGGTTAGTGGAAATTTGGCAAAAGCTTATGCCTATTGTCACAGGATCTTGAAAGCACATAGAAGGAGACGAAAGGGAAAGTACATTAAGCAACATTGGTGATAAGAGCAATAATAGTGATAGGGAAGAAAATCCTTTTCACGGACTTTGTACTAGGGATAATTCTAATAGTGATGAGATAACAGAAGAAAAGCTTCAAGAAGCAGAACACGATCCTCAATTCCATACTCTCATGGAGAGAATTTTGGAATGAAAAAAGGAAAGATATTTTCTTTCATTAGCTAATCAAGGAGCTAAGTTACCTGCTGATTTTGACATGAAAGGGATTAGAGAAAATTCTGAAGTCCCTCTTAATGATTTTAGTGCTCTTACTCAATAGATAAGAGCCCGACAAGGGAAAATAAAGAAAATTCAAGGAGGTAAAACAAAGAAGTATGTTTTGCATGATATATGCCTATATCCATTTGATAGGATTCTTCAAATGATTCCTTTTCCAAAATATTGTGAAATCCCAAAGTTTGATAGGTATAATGGGAAAACGGATCCCATTGATCATGTGAGGGATTTTTGAAATATGAGCTTAGAATTCACTCATGAATATACCTATCTAATGCAATTTTTTCCATGAAGTTTGGGTGGAAAATCCATGGAGTGAATTTCCAAGATCACTCCCCCCATCAAGACATTAGAGGAGTTAATAAATAAATTCATATCACAATACTCCTATAATATATGGCACCAGATAACCATGCTTGATTTATGTAGGGTAAAAAAAAATATTGTGGAATCCTTCACTAAATTCTTACAAAGGTGGAGAAGGTTTTTTTCCAGATATTCCCATCATGTTCCTAAAAAGGAAAAGATGGAGATCTTTATCGATAGCCTGAATCAAGAGATGATTTATTGGCTCAACCTTCACTGTCCTCAATCATTTGAAAAATTGATTAAGCATGCAATTACCATTGAAGGAGCCCTGGTTAAGCATTGAGTGTTAATGCTTGATAAATAAAGTCCAAATTCGTACAACAATAACAACAACGACAAGTCACGATTTTGGACTCGAAATAAAAATGTTGTGAATGATGGGGTGTTAGATGCTAACAACGTGAATATAAAGCCTACCATTCTCCATGTATCAGGGGTTCAACATAGCAATGATGTTGGAAATTCTAGTAACCAAGGCAATAATTCCAATCAAGGAAATGTGACCAACAATCGTGGTTATAATCTTGGCAATAATCAAAATTCAAATGCACCCAGATGTCAATTTTTCTCAAATCGATGAAGTTTTACTCCCTTGGGCTAGTCTTTGGAATCTATTATTAAAGACCTATTGAATCAAAATTCCACCATAGAGAGATTATGACCTCGAGTTAAACCACCATCATGGAATGACTCACACTTTTGTGATTATCATAGGTGCATAGGTCATGAGACAAGTAATTGCCAAGGGTTAAAGAATCTCATTTAGGATTTGATTAATAAGCATACCATAATGGTTGAGGGACATAATGCCAACAATGATCATCAACCATTCATGGATCCTCTCCCCAATTATCAAAAAGGGGAATCTTCAGGTGACAAAGGAAGGAATGTGAATCATGTCTATGACACCATTATCAATCATATTTATACTGACTATCAACAAATCAATGCTATCAAAATCAAAGGAAAGCAAGAATATCAAGAGGTCAACGCTATGACAAGGGGATAGGCCAAAATCATTGTAAAGGGAAGTTCATCTAAGGCAGAAATTCCCCCTCCAATTCAATACAATTTGGTCGATCAACTACAAAAAAAATCGGCCCAAATTTCTATCTTGGAGCTCCTAAAAATATCACCCGCACATAAGGAAATTCCGGAAAAGGCACTCATAGACACAACTATGTCTCTTGATCTGGATATCACTAAATTTCAAGCCATGGTGGGACACTTGTCCACACCCACATGTTTATCCTTTACTGAGAAGGATGACTCGTCCATGAACCATCCCCATAATTGATCACTTTATTTAGAGGTCATGGTTCATAAAGCATGAATTAGACGTGTCCTAATAGACGAGGCTGCTGGATTAAAAATTAATACTTTGAAATTGGTCCTTGCTTTGGGATATTGAGAAGAATCTATAGATCCACGAAGGAAAATTACAATCAAATCATACGATGATGAGGAAAGAGCTTCCAAAGGCCTCATCATGTTACCAATCAGAGTGGGACTTGTTGTGAAGAATACTTTTTGTCAGGTTATGGATCGGGATCTATCTTATAACATACTCTTGGGTTGCCCATGGATCCATGAGATGCAAGCAGTTCCGTCCACTTATCATCAATGCTTGAAGTTTCCATATGAGGGACAAGAAGTAACAATACCGACCGATCACATTAGCAGTCAGACTTGTTCTAACCTTAGAGCAACTCAAGACACATTTATTCCACATAATAGAGAGGCATTGACCATTTCTACCTCTAAACACAATGAGCAAGCAAATGAAATGATAAGTAATTTTGGCACTAAGCTAAAATTGAAAGATAATGGGGTGGGAGAATATTCCTTATGTCTCTCTAATATACCCATGTCTCCAAGATCCCATGGTCAACCATCAACATCCATACAACATGCTAAAACATCTTTAGCCTTAGGCACACAAGCTTCAGTTCTCATCACCAAGTTTGATGAAAGATTTATCAAAGTAGATACTCAAGAAAATGAAATGGAAGATAAAGCTATCCTTGATTGGCTCTATAAAGATGAAGATGAATCAGTACATGTAAAATTACCCATAGAGCAATATGGAAAAAGTTATACAATAATGCAAAAAATGGGTTATGAAGGGAATGGACCTATATGCAAAAGAAAGGAGGGTGTTGTTGAACCTATCCGAATAAAAGCAATGCACCCAAAGGATAAAAATGGGTTAGGATATGGTGAGGATACAAAGGAAGAAGTAGTACAAAGAACATCCAATGAGGAATTAGCTAAAACAATTCTTAGAATTCAAGAAGACACTTCTGACATAGACTCCAATGAATATGAGTGGGACACCATCTTTGATGATAAATTCTGGTAAGATAAACAAGTGGATGTCGTACAAAAATTCACACCTACACTCATACAAGGGGAAAGCTCAAGGCCTTCGCTTGATTATGTTCTACTAAGTGATCATGAATCGAGTGAGGACGATTCGATTCAAAGTGAGACAGATCATCAATAGGAGGATACCATCATAGATCTTTCCCATAATGAAGGTGATGATAGCATCATGACCCTAACGGCTAGTGACCCTACCCATCCTGATGATCCATTTCCCTTGGTCCATCCCAAACACATTGATTGGGAACAAATTGCACCAATTGATATCCTAACTTTTCCCAATGATGAAACAATCATAAACTTTCTTTGTTCATCCAAACCAGAAACAAGTTCCACCAAGGAATCACAAGATCAAAGTTTCAGATAGGAAAGTGCCAAGTTTCTCAGGTACAAAATTATTTACATAAAAGAAAGATGTAATGGTGAAAACCTAACAAAGGCAATATTAGATCATGAAAAGAGAAAAATAAAAAGCATATCTAATGGTGAAAACCTTTCAAAGGCATTGGAAGATGGGAAACTTGACACTCTCCCAAAGAACTATTAGGAAAGGTCTTCTATTTTAATAGAACCCACAGCGACGATGAATTTAGGTACTATGGAACAACCCAAAGTCTTGCAACTTGCTGCATCACTAACAAAAGAGGAAATCCTTGGATTCACAAAATTTATAATCAACAATCAAATCAATTGTACATGGTCCTACACAGATATGCCTAGATTGGATCCAGATCTCATCATGCATCATTTATCTATGATGTCAGGGGCAAAACCTGTGAAGCAAAAACTCCAAAAAATGCATCGACATGTTGCATTAATAGTCAAGGAGGAGTTAAAGAAGCTATTAGATGTCGGATTCATTTGGTATATAGACTATGCAAAATGGATCTCCAATATCATGCCTTTATTATTGAGAAAATATGTCTCAAATTCTAGCTTAAAGCCCCAGCTTTCAAAGACTTGGCAAAAAATGTTTTTTTCTGGCTTTATCGCCATACCATGGTGGTCTCCCTTTCTACTCTTGTGCTATCATGGTGAAGGGTTTGGCAGTTACCTCGTTATCATGCACGATCTCCTTCCTCACCGCGGTGGCCGTGGTAACGGTCTTTTCATCTGGCTGGCGGTTATCGCTGTACCACGAATAGTCAAGTGACTGACCGGGGTGGCCACGGTAAGACCACCAGTGTCCTGGCTAGCAGTTACCATTGTACCACGGACAGTCAAGTGATTGACCATGATGGTCGTGGTAAGACCGCCAGCTGCCTGGCTAGTAGTTACCATTGTACCGCGGATAGTCAAGTGACTGACCACGGTGGCCACGGTAAGAGTACCAGTGGCCTGGCTAGCGGTTACCACTATACCGCGGATAGTCAAGTGACTAACCACAATGGCCATGGCAAGACTGCCAGCGGTCTACCAAGTCAGCTACCACCATACCATGGGTCATGCTCGGTAGGGCTACGGTAGCGCGGTAAGAGCTCAGACAAGCTCGGAGCTCGGTCAGCCAAGTTTGACTAGTTGGACCAGAAATTCAAAGAGCGATAGTGAATACAAGAAGGGCACATAGAAGGATGTCATCTTTTTGATTGGCTAAAGGCCAAAGTCATAACAATAGTTATTGCAGGTCGACTCAGGGTGGCGGATAGGACCTGATTTGGGTAAGGTAGTTATTACTTGGGTGGCTCGATGCAAGGAGATAGATGGGTAGATCAATTGCATGATTGGATGACAGATTCATGAACCTGATGGTCGGCACTTGTTTGACAGAATTGATTAAAACGTATGACTTAAGGAAGTCGAGTACAATATTGCAAAGAAAGATTTTTTTGTTTGAATTGTATGTTAGAGATAACATTGTAACAGTGAGACTGTGCTAGAAGGACTGTTGTGAGCTAATCAGAGAAGACTATATATTGTATGTAACCATTTTCATTACTATAATACAATTGTCTTCAATTTGTGTGGTGGGTTTTTTACCTGTAAAGGTTTTCCCACATATATCTTGTGTCAACTGTGATTTCTCAACTTTGTGTAATCTCTATTTTACATGTTGTATTCATCTCAAGTAGTTTTTTTCATGCTATTAAAACTTGTTTTAAGCTCTCCTCCTCTGTTGTATTAGTGTTAAGGGAATGTATTCCACACTATTGGGTCACTAGTTGATCCTTGTTTTTCCCTTCAAGTGGTATCAAAGCTTGGATAGTTGTGTTATCCTTGTAGGAAAGATTAGTTTTTTGTGCTAATACTATTTTAGTGGGAGTATTGTTGTGTTAAAACTTGTTTCTGTTTAAGATGGTGAATACATCTAGCAGAGTAGACTTTGAAAAATTTAATGGCAGTAACTTTGAGTTATGGAAACTCAAGATAGAATACTTGCTTGTGGATAGAGACCTTTGGATTGTAGTTTCTAGAACTAAGCCACAAAGTACGATGCAAGAAGCTTGAGATCTTGCTGATAGGAAAGCAAGAGGTTTGGTAACACTGAGTCTATTTGATTCTATACTCTTGAACATCCATGAGGGGCAGTCTGCAGCTTCATTATGGAAGAAGCTTGGTGATATTTATCAGGGAAAGTCTTTGGTAAATAAGTTTTTCCTGAGGAATAAGTTGTACTCCTTGAAGATGGAAGAAGGTGCATCTGTTGCAGACCATCTGAACTCGTTTAATATGAGTGTTAGTCAGTTGGCATCTATAGGTGTAAAGATAGAGGACGAGGATCGTTGCATGCTCATGTTGTGTTCATTACTTGACAGTTGGGATCATCTTGTGATGGCCATTGGAAGCACAACCATTGCATTCAAGATGGATGACATGGTTACTTTGCTCTTGTCTGAAGAAATATGAAGGAAGTCTTCTGAGATGGCCAAAGAGGCTCTTGCTATTCGAGGTATACCAAAGGAAAAAGGCAAGAAGAAGGACAAGAAGTTAAAATCCAAATTTGCAGGGAGAACAAAGTCTCCTGGTAAAAATTTCAAGGTAAGATGTTGGAACTGCGGGTAACCTGATCATATCCAGAAGGAAAGCAAGGAGAAGAAGAAGAAAAATGCTTC
>CM021107.1:169373922-169461304 GCA_007115665.2 Sequoiadendron giganteum
TGCTTAGCAGTAGTGTTCACTTCTCAAAATTTGTAAAACTATATGCTAACTCATACAATAAAGCTTGTGGATAAGATTGATCCACTAAAGTATCTTCTAAGTAAGGCAACCTTAACTGGTAGATTGGCTAAATGGGTCATGAGCTTGAGTGAGTTTGACATCCATTATGTGGATCAGAAGGCTATAAAAGGACAGGTAATAGCAGATCAATTGGCAGAAGCACCAATGCAAGAGGAACATCCAATACACATTGATTTTCCTGAAGTTGATGTATTCACAGTAGCCATTAAGTAGTCATGGGTACTCTATTTTGATGGCTCCTACAATAAACATGGTTCAAGGGACAGAATTATTTTCATCACACCTCAAGAACATACAATTCCAAAATATTATCGGCTAATGTTTCCTTGCACAAATAATTTAGCTGAGTATGAGGCACTATTAATAGGAATGAGAATTGTATTAGACTGGAAAATCATAGAACTACAAGTTTTTGGTGATTCACAACTTGTCATAAACCAGATAAATAATGAATATCAAACTAAGGATGACAAGTTAATGCCTTACAAGAAAATGGTGGATGATTTCAAAAAATATTTTGTTGATATCAAGTTCACACAAATTCCACGTACTAATAATAAAGCTGCAGATGCCATGGCTACAATTGCATCACTGCTCTAGTTGTCAGAGAACCAAGCACGATATGATTTCCTGGTGGAACAATTGTTTTCTCTCGCCTATGATAATTTGGAAACCCAAATCATTTGTCTCCTAACCAGTTCTGATTCTCCCTTGTATGGCCAAATCTATGCTTAAATCTAAAATATACTACTTTACCCCTATATTTTTCTAGAAATCAGAAAAGGAATTTCATACTCCAATCTTCTCGTTACACCTTAATTATTGACGTCTTGTACTGACGTGGTCTTTATGGTACCCTCCTTCGATGTCTTGAATGCGATGAATCAGAGAAGGCCTTACAAGAGGTGCATGGTGGTATTTGTTGGACACATTCAAGTGGACTAACCTTGGCAAAGAAACTTGTTAGAATGGGTTATTATTGGATGACCATGGAGAAGGAATCATTCATCTTTGTGAAAAAATGTTCAAAATGTCAGATTCATGTGAATCTCATTCACGCTTCTGATCAAGAATTGCAACCCTTCACCACAACATGGCCTTTTGCTCAGTGGGGATTGGATCTAGTTGGCAGGATACATGCGTCATCATCAAATGGACACAAGTTCATTATCATAGCCACTGAGTACTTTACTAAGTGGATCGAAGTTGTTCCCCTAACAACTATTAACAACATACAAATTTCATCATTCATTTTGAACTATATCATATGTCGGTATGGCATTCCCAACTCCATTATTACAGATAATGGAACATCTTTAAAAATCAAGATGTTGACGAACTTTGTGAAAGATTTCACATCCAACATAGGTTCTCTACACCTTATTATCCATAGGGAAATGACCCAACAGAGGCTTCAAACAAAATTTTTTTGAAGATTTTGATGAAAACAGTAAATGATGTCGGTCATGATTGGAATGTCCAATTAAATCTAGCATTGTGGGCATATAGAAGAAGTATTTGCACACCAACAGGTGCTACCCCATATGCTTTGGTTTATGGATCAGAAGCTATTTTGCCATTAGAAGTTGAGATTCCCTCACTTCGAGTATCACTAAAGGGGCTAATACATGATGAGGACTACAAAGTATCAAGATTGCAAGAGCTAGAACTAATTGATGAACGGTGTCAAAATGTAGCTAATAATTTAAAGGGATATCAACAAGCTATGTCCCGCAGCTACAATCACAGGGTCAAACCATGAGCTTTTCAAGTGCGTGACTTAGTTCTCAAAGAAAACCCTCGTAATAAGCAGGATCAAGAAAAGAAAGGCAAGTTCGAGCCTAGTTGGTTGGGCCCATTTGTTATCATTGCAGCATATGGATCAGGGGCATATCAGTTGTCAATGTCAGAAGGGGACCTATTTGAAGATCTGACCAATAGCATCTAGCTAAAGAAGTTTTATGTCTAAAAATATCAAAAACAGTATAAAAAGTCCTAGAAAAATATCAAAAACAATATAAAGAGTCATGAAAAAATTCATAAAAACTAGAAAAATGTGTCATTAGGGTGAAAACCTGGCAAACAGGCATCTTTTGACATAGCAGAAATACAAAAAAAAATCATAAAGAGCAAAAATACAAAAAAAATAAAAAAGAGCAAAAATACAAAAAAAATCAAAAAATCAAAAAAATACAAAAATATCAAAAGGAGAAAAAATCGTTGCCTTGATGAAAACCTGGCAAACAGGCATTTTGGTAACAGCAAAAAAAAATCATAAAGTCAGAAAAAGTGCAATAAAAATAAATGGTGAAAACTTGGCAAACAGGCACTATTTGTGATTTAGTTGGCTCTCATCTATTAGGATACATTCTACATATCCATCTTTCATCGACATCACATACATGCCTATCCATCACATCCGCATCATGCATCCAAGCATTTCCTTGAAACGACAAGGATTTCATCATGGCTTGATGATTAATGTTATCCTTAGCAGTAGTTTGTGTCTAATCAGAGTGCAGGATCATTGGGGGAGATTCGCTTCTTGGAACTTTTTGGAAAACAAACGACAATGTGTGTCAAGTATTGGAATATCAGAAACAACAAATTATCCATTCAAAACTGGGTCTAAATGACTATTTGACAGAAAACTGAAACAAATTGGATGATCTTAATCTGAATAAAATGAATGACGAACTTAAAGCATGAGTTGAATTATTGTTTTGATATTTGATGATATCATATCTTTGGAGTGGTTCAATGATGTACTGAACTAGAATCACAAGGAAGGAGTATGATTTTTCTTTGGTTGCTATCTATAAGCTAATCACTAGTATTATGCAAATTTGTCATGGGACATGCTCTACAAACGTATCATTGATGACATTTCAGAATTTGCATAGGAAAATGGTTAGCTTTTGTCTATTTATGCAAACAATACTCAGGTCATCTTGGTTCAATTATACCTCGATGCTTGTGTTAACTTGCTACATCAAACATCATGGAAGTAGTACTCAGGTCATCATTGGTGCTAATATCCCCTTTGATGCTTGTACTAACTTTTAACATATCAAATGGCTCAATGATGAAAATTACATGCAAAATTGGCTCATGGAATGACAAATAGGAGAATGGTTCATTTTTGCATTCTAGGTTTGCATGATTCATTTGGAGTTGCATTCAGGGTTGTATGATAGATTTTTGGAGGTTTGAAATATTTCATATATCTTTAAGATGTCAATTGAGTACATTGGACATTTATTGCATCTCATTTCATTATCATTTTCATATTTCATAATTTTTAAATCTCATCATTCTTGATTTAGGTTATCATTATCATTTCATTTTCATTTATATATTTCCATTATCACATCATTTGTATCATTATTCATCATTATCCTTATTAGGTCTTATTCATTTTATCATAATCATTTTCCATAATTAGATTGCATCATATCATTTACATATCATTTACATATCATGCGCATATCATTCATTATTGTATATCACTCATTCATCATTCATCTCATCATCTATATTTCACCTCATTTTTACATTATTTTCATTATCATTCATTTCACATCATTTGCATAATCATTCATTGATAAAAAAGAAAGATGCATACATTTATTTCATTACATACATCATGTAGGAAAATAATTTATATTACATCATATCATCATGTTAGAAATAATTTCATAGGATCATCCAATCATAAAGCATATTCATCAAAACATCATTTACATTATAAAATTTGTATCATCATCCTATAAGCGTACATTACAGTAAAACAAATGCATGATCATTATAGATCATATCAAAGTGCATATATCATCATCCATAAGCGTGCATAATTATAAACCACATAGCATATAGAAGCAAAAATGCATACATAAATCAATGAAACATGCATATCAAATCACCACTACATATCATAATCTCATGAAAATAAATGTCCATGTCTACAAAGATATAAAATGTATGAACAAGATATATGTAAAATACAATGGTAAGGTGTATCCATAATCATTACTGACAAGTATTTGGATATCGAGCATGACTACTGCTGCCTCCAAAGGTGGTGGGTCTCGTTGTCTCTGCTCCTAGAAGCACCGATCTCTCATTTGACAGGCTATCCCACACTCCTAGTAGCACTCCTAGATTGACTGTGTGAATGGGTCCGTGATCGAGTACCTGACTATGTGTAGGCTATCCTCTGCTCAGGGGGTACTGCCTCAAAGTATCTCATCCTGTAGTACTCTACTTGGTGAGTAGTCTCCAGTCCCTCTGCCACAACCTCTCTAATGGAGGTGCTCTCAACTAACCTCAGGAGTCTCTCTACTACTCCCTCTGCCTGAATGCACTACTCTCTAAAGTTGTCTTGCTCTATTGTAAGCTGAGCTACTTGTGGGTCAGGAGGTGGTGGATGTGCAATCTGCATCTGTAACTAGCTAATAGTAGCATGTGCCTATGCTAGCTGACTTTAAAGAGTCTGAACCTCTGCCTATAAAATATCAATATGTCCTTGTGACGGAGCGTTGATAGTTATACGTGGAGCCAAAGTACTCAGCCAGTCCACCACTCTAGTTGTGCAAGGCCTTGTCTTGAAGGGAACATCAAAGAAAAATATATGTCTACCACCCCCACCACCTTTATCATCTCCATCATCATCGCTATCATCAAAGCTCTCTGAATCCTCCTCCTCATCGACGTCCATGGCCACCTTGCCTATATCCTCTGCTCGATGTGGTTGCCCTGCCTGTGCCTATCCTTGTGCCTATGCCTGTGCTTTGACCTCTACTTGTGCCTGTGGCTATCGTCATGCCCGTCATATAACTAGTCCACCTAACAGTGGGGCATGCTCATCTAGACTAGTCAACCTGGGAAACAGGTGTCTGTAGAAGTAGGAAGAATAATCATCCATCATATGTGTATCTATAACCTTTGTTAGAATGGTCCAAAACTCTAGCTGAAGTTTAGTATACTTTGCCCTTGCAACCTTGTATGTGATAAAAGGACCCCACTCTAGAACATCCTCTCGGCATCTGGCATAATGGGCCACACCCTGTGGCATCTCTAAACTTGTATGTACTGCCTAAGTACTTGCATAACCAAAAAATGCTCAATGATGAAGGGGGTGCGGCCAATCATGTATCTTGCTATCCTACAGTAAGGTAGTTCTATATCATCATCATCCCATGCATCACAGTCCAGAAACAGTCTCCAGATGACTGTATCCATATCGTCTAACATCCGTCACTAGTACTCTAACTTTCCCAGATAGGTTGAACAAGGGGACCTATGTACGCATATACATATGGATAACCAAGCGAGAGATCTCTCCGTACAATAGGATAGGTGATGGCGATGTGCTCCCATGCCCAAATCTGAAGAAGAGTAACCCCATATGATATACTCTTCCCATCTATATATACCACTTGATGGAGATCGTGGTATATATGGGCAAGCATGCAGGATCCCCATGCATATCTAGTCTGATGGAGGATCATGTCCTCCAAAATTTGACCCCAGCATACTGATAGTCCCTTTGACCTACAATCAGGACAAAGGAAGCCACCGATGAAACTTGCTAGAACTGATGGAAGTGGGGCATAACTCTATACCATGTCTCTCCATGGAATCTCATATCCACCAGCATGAGGATCCTAGAAGACTCTTCGTAAGGCATCTGTACCCCCAATCTCCTTGTGATCATAAATAACAAACTCACCAACTACTGGGATGCCTAAAATCCTATACACATCCTTGGGTGCAATAGTAATCTCTCCAGTTGGCACGTGAAAGGTATTATGCTCACTATGCCATCTCTCAGCTAATGCAGTCAACAATTCCCTATAGACCCTATACTGCGGGATCCTGAGAAGGGAACCCAACCCACATCTAATGATAATGCCTATGTCTGGCTTAGATAATCTGGGAATCATCTCCCATTTGTGGGGAAATCTCTCTCTGATTTGGAGGATATTAAAATTCTCCTATAACATCACATGCATCAAATCATTAGCAAGGCATATCAAAATTATCAAGCAAATCATGTCCAATCAAGAAAGCATAATCATTTCAAACATCATTACTATTCGTTCTTCAAGCAGGAATTCAAATTTATCAATTTCTAGTATTTTTTTTTTCATCAAACATGGGAACAAATTTAACAGCCAATCGACTCAACATCAACATCATTTTTACTATTTGTTTTTCAATCATTAAAGAAAATTTATCAAAATCATTTTACTATTTGTTCTTCAAAGAAACGAAGACAAATTTATCAGGTCATCACCAAAATCAAGTTAATCTATCCTTGGTGTTATTCAAAATCATCACATCAGCTGTCTAATATAGCAACAATCATCAAGCCAGCATCAAATCAATCTCAAAATTGCAAAATCAGCAAAAAATCATGGATGCACTAAAACAGTTCATCGATACGCTAAATCCTCAATGCACTACTTTATCCATTATTGCGCTAAAACAAAGATTGTATGTGCTAATTCAACTATGTGCTAATTTATTAGAGTTATGCACTAATTATCTAGTGTATGTGTTATTCTAGTGTATGTGCTATTTGAGCATCGTATTCGCTATTCTATCTATCAAATGCATCATTCTAGCCTATGCGCTGAAATAGTTCATCAATGCACCAGGTTGGATGCACTATTCTAGCTATCCTATGCGCTAATCTAAGGCTCGCATTCACTAAATCAGAAACCTATGCGCTAAAGAAGAAATTCAAAAATTCAAAAAAATTAAAAAAATCATAAAAAATTCGTGCAAAATTCACAAAAGAGGATCAAGCAATCTTACCGAAGGTTCGTACGCTGCTGGTCTTTGATGATGGTAGGCTCACTCGAATTGGTGGCACTCATAATGGATCGACATCTCGAAAATCTCTCTCAGAGCTTTGAAAATTGCAAAAGGCTACTATTCAAATGACAATGACTTTTTACCTTTTCCACCTTTTAAGGGGGTAAAAAAGGGAAGTTATTCTTATTTTTACTATGCAATACGCTATTTTGAGAGATAAATCGATGAATTCTCTCCAAAATTCATCTCAATTCTATTATCATCATCATCATTCAAATTACGTGATTTATCACCCGAGGGGGCATATAGCATCATCGGTTAATTTTCAAAATTAGGGGCAAATTTTTGTTATCTAAAAAATTTTTTGAAGCAATGCGTAAAACACATCACTTCAAAGAGGGGCAAAATGTATACATCTAAAAATGGTCATAGTTAATCAAACTAGTTAATTAATTAAATATGAGTTATTTAATTAATATTCTGAAAAGTCATCTACATATAAATAAATTTAATTATTTATTTATATTGTTCATTTTTCTAATTATTCTGATTTAAATTAAATAAATAAGTTTATTTAATTATGGCTATCTTCCTCTTAATGAAATTAATAAAAAATCATTATTTATTTATATTAATTATCATGATTCTAAATCTGAATTTTGAAATTATGGAATGTTCTTCTAATTCATTCACATTTAAATTAAATATTGTCAAATATTTAATATCTTTCTTCACTTCACATAATTAAATATTGTAAACATTTAATTACCCACATTTTTCACCTTTCACGTAATTAAATATTAATTATTTAATTATGGAAGCTTCTAAAATCCAAGTCACATGTAATTAAATAAATTTATTTATTTAATTAGGATTTATCCTCAACTTTCAACCAATTTTCATAAATGAAAAGACAAATGGCATATGTGTCTCCATTTTTGAATGAGGATGGTTTTGTGGGTTGAAAACATTTCTCCATTATTCTCTTAACCTTCCATCTTTCTCTCAACTTCTCAATCTCTCAGCGTTCATCTTGACAGGTTTGAATTCAATCGTTGATCTTTGCCAACTAGATTCTTTCCTCCAAAAATCTATAAATACAACCCTCTTGTGAGTTGAAAAGGATCCTAGATTTTGTGAATTTAGCGCAGTTACTATAGTTGCATTCAGATCAGCATTTTAGCGTTTCAAGTTCATAGAATAGCATCTTAATTTCATATCATAGTTTAAATCATTTAGCAATAAACATGCATTGTTGCATAATCTCATTTTCCTAAGTTGTCATTCCAACAAGATGCTACTTGTAACACCAACTGAGAGATAATAACTCGCATTGAATCCTTGGAGATAGAGGAAAATGGGACGAATTTGAAGGAGTTGTTGTTATTTAAGAGTTTGTTTTATCTTTTTAATTAGTTTCCTTTGATCTAATATTTTATTGGTGTGTTGGTTTATCATTCTAATTAGTCCACATATTCTCACACACAAATTAATTCTAAATTGATTAATCCTAAATCACCTTCTAATCATCATTAATTAAATCCTCCAGCTTTTAACTCCTCAAGAGTTAAATCAACCATGGTTAACTAACCAGGTTGCACATGAAATTAATTTCTTCTATTTATCTAATTCCTCTAATTATCCTCACAAAGGCATATTCTAAGGAATATTCCACTCAACCACCTCTCATTCAATTTCCCTCCAAACGTTTTCAAAAATCTATCACATCCTCTTACAAAATAAATTCTCTTACATCCTCTCAAATCTCAACCAATTTCATTCAATTGCTCTTACACCATTTTCAAATTCTCAACCATCTTCATTTACTTCTCTTCCATCCTCCTCCACTCACACATTTCCCAAAATGTGCTCCACCCTCATCCAATAGAATTGTGACACTTGGCACATTCTCATTGGCTCTCAATTTATCCCACATTCATCAAATCCTCTCATTCTTCAACCCTTGAATTAGATAAATGAAAACATCATTTTCATAATATGGATCCACAACTTCATGCATTATTACTGTAGGCATTTCACTTCATAGTTGTCACCATTTTCATCACTTGGCATCAATTTTACACTTGGATTATCAACAAATCATCAATCTTATCAAAGGTATTGGGAAAGGGCTTCTTTCCACATCAAAGGAGCACCACTCCCCCTATGGGGTGGAGGTTTAGCTAGTTCAATTTAGATTGCATGCTATCTTTTGTTAGTTTCTTGTTATTTTCATATTTTTTTCTTGAATTTGGCTAAAGAATTTCATAGGGAACACTAGATTGATATTTCTAACATGTTTTACAATTGTTTGTGATCTTATGTTCATTTGTGTAGGTTTGGTGTTGACACAACCTAAGGTAAACCCAAGGATGAAAAATAAACCAATGATCAACCTAAGGATGAAAATAAAAACTTAACCTAAGGGTGGAAGAATAGCCAAATATTAACCTAGGGAAGAGGAATCAACCAAATATTAACTGGAAAGGAGGGAGATGAAACTTTAACCTAAGCATGGAATTAAGAATTTATATGAAAAGGTGGATGTAAAAAGTTAAACTAAAGAGTTTTGGTATGTCTCAAGTCACTAAAGTTGAAAAATTGGATTGAAAGGATAGACCCTAACTTGTTTCAGTGTAGACTACGGCTATCTCCCTAGGGATAGACTGTTTAAATGTGTTGTTTGCGAGGGGTTTTCAATTTTGAAGATAGTATACACTCAAAAAATACTTGGAAGACAAAGTGGTTGTTGAATCTAGACTTGAAAAGGGTATGTATTAAGGCCCAAACACCAATGGCTTCACATCTATATCACAAATAAAGATACTCATAATACAAGAACAACCTAGTTAGTCAATTGGGTGTGTTCACTTAATGTGGACCCACCACACCAAAGGTGGTAATACAACAAGATTAGTGTGAGATTCTTCACTTTCAAGAGTAGATAGCTAAAGGTTTGGTGAAATAGGCTCTATAGCAAAAGAACACCTTCCCTCTCTCCTTGGGAGGCTTAAAATGCCAACCCAAAGATTCCTATCTCAACTCAGGGAAATACATGGTGAGTAACTTTGTGCATGATAATGTAAAATGTACCACACTAACCTTACAGTTGAAGGCTTCTAGGCTACTAAAAACAAGAGATGTCTAGTGGGGGTACTCCCTAAACATCACCACCTACACAAGTGCAAGATCGAAATATCAACTCCTTATATCTAGAATCACCCAAGACCACAAAGGAATGCTTAGAAAGCCATGAGTGGATTGAGATATAGCTTTGAATATAATACTTTTATATAGCTCACTAAAAAAATGTGCTTGATGTCAAACCCTGGGGTGATAAAATCCCTAGGAATACCTCCCGCTAAAAATAAAAAAGAAGAGAGTAATGCATATTTCTCATCACCTAGGATCACAAAAGCATGCAAGGGGAGAGGATATGTATGCACTATCTCAGATTGAAACACAATGTGCAAGTGTGCACCAAACATGAAAAACAAAGTTCTTTTTAACCCAACCAATCTAAATGTGAGCTAATCTTAAAAATCAAAAGGCACACTATTTCAAATTTGATTCTTTGGCAAACAATCAAACCTACAAAAACTAGTTAGTAGTTTGAAAAAAGGCTTTGAAAATTGAGCTACAAGAAAAAGGAATTAGTAGTTTCAAAAATGAAATCTTTTTCTAATGTTCTCCATAGGGATAAAAATAGAGATCAGTAATAGAAAACTCAAAAATAGGTCTAGATACCAGACCAAAAATAGAAAGAAAACAAAAAACAAATTTTATTTTAACTTTATGTAAAAAAAGGCATCACTCTCTAAATGAAAGAACCACTTTACAAAAAAGGCACCACTCTACAAACAAAAGCACCACAAAGTAGACTAAGGCTGCTGTACAAACAAAAGCACCACAAAATCCTAACACAGTAAAAAATCACATTTTTTATGTCTAGAATGTAATTTTGCATCAAAATATGGGGTATAATATATGAAAATTTATGGCTTAATGCCTCTAGATGCAATCATGGTGGGTGATCCCACAATACTAGTTTACAATTTTTGGCCAAACTGGACACTGAACTAATTTTTTCTAACTAAATCTTCACTTTTGGACACCTATAGCAACTAAACCTTGAGGAATTTGAAGATGATGCAAACTAGTGATTTGTGAAATTTTATCTGTAGATTCTAAATATATTTTTTTCAAAAAAATTTGAATCAGATTGCAGTTATTTTTCCATCTCCTTTAAAAACTAGTTTTCTTCAATAAACACCATTTTTAAGGAGTGACGCTCACCGTAGAACATATTTTTTTTTCCATGAAGGATAAAATTCGATTTTTTTCAAATTTAGGTTTGTAACTATGATTTCTAGTGCTTCCAATTGGTTTCATAGTGGTTTATTGAAGATTTTTTCCTTAATCAATTTTTGAAGTCAAACCAATTATAGTTCAGACATAGGCGGACTGTATAACACACAACTTTTTTTGTGTATCGAAATTCAATTTTTTTTGTTGGATCAAGGACTTCAATATTTGGTGCACTCATATTTTTCATTATTTTTTTATAATCTTCTATTTTTCCGCATGTGTAGAATAGAGAGCTTGATTTGCGATGAAAAAACTACATTCACAAGAAATAAAAAATAAATATAAAAATACAATTAATTTTTTTTTAAATTATACTTTTTTGGAAACTTATAATAAGGACTACATACTTACAAAAAATTAATTTTAAATGAATTCGTTTGATCCCCTAAAAGGTAAATCAAAAGTGGTTTTTTATCAACATTTTGATAAGTGTAAAGGAGACTTCGTTATAGGTATGGTTTAAAACTAGTAGGGTTCTATCCAACGGGATTTGATCTAAGGTGGTTTGATCAAACCCTCTTCAATTGAAATCCTTAAAATGGAACTTTTAAAGGATTAAATCATTATATTTTCTAAAAATATGTGATTTCAACAAAAATTAGAATCTCCTAAAAATTGTAAACCAGCATTGTGGGATCACCCTATTATTTTTCTCCCTCAAGAGGCTCCCATAAGTGTGATTTCCAAGGTTTATTAAAGGCACCTACAACTTATAAGATAAAAAATAGAAAAAACTTCCAAACAACAAGGTTAGTCCAAAATCTTGGTACTTCACGCCAGGTTCACCAATTGTAGGATGGGGAAAAATCAAGTTTTAAAATTTATAACATGCACAAAAACCACCAAAAAATTAGTAACAAGCTAAAAGTTCCCAATCAAGAAATAAAAAACAAACTTGCATAAAATAATAAATGAAAGCACAAAAAACACATAGTATACCTCTTATTCCATAATTAAATAACTTCTATTGCACTTCTCCTCTTTACTTTGTGGAATATGGAGTGTTGCTCTTAGATTTTGGGGTGTACTATTGATTGGATCAAGACAATAATAACATAAAATATTTGAAGATGGTGGTTGTTCGAATGAAGAATTGAATGCCAAATTTATAGATGAAGTTGGTAGAATCAACATATGAGATAGAGGAGAAGATCAAGATAGATGATATTAAAGGAGAGAATGTGCAAAGGAAAGTTTCTCATTTGCAAAATAGAAAAGTTTAAGAGCAACATAAGAGTTGCTCATTCCAACAATAGAAAATGTAAGAAGGATAGAAGAGAAAAATGAATGAGAAAATAGAAAAATGTAAGACATGAGTGGAGAGAATAGTGAAAAGTGGAAGAGTTAAATGAAAGAAAGAGGGAGTCAAGTAGAAGAAAGGGCCAGTCAAGTGAAAAAGGAAATAAAGAAATGGAAGATTTAACTAAAAAGGAAAAATAGAAAATAAAAGAGTTAAGTAAAGAGGAAATTGTGACAAGTTTTTAAAAATAAATAAATAAAAACTCATTTATTTTCGATTTCATGAATAATTAATTACTAATTAAATTAATTAATTTAATTACTTATAGAGGAAATTTTAGGTTAGCATAATTAAATAAATAATAATATTTATTTAATCATGAATGAAATTATTTTAGGAATTAAATAATAAAAAATAATTATTTAGTTTAAAAAAGTGATGAGAGAGAGAGAGTTAGAATAATTAAATAATTAAAATTATTTAATTATTAAAGTGTGAAGAAGACTAGAATTGGTTTCAGACAAAAACTAGGGTTAAATGAAATTAGGGTTAGATGCCAGAATTAGTTTAAAAACAAGATTTGTAGGCTAAGGACAATTTTAAGTGTCTATACTGGGTAAGCTAGCTTATAACATGTGTGTGGTATAGTAAAAAAATAAAATTATTTTCCCAAAGCTCAACCAATATGTATGTGATTGAATTAATTGGATTAGATCTATAATATCATGTTATTGAATGGATATATACACTTACTTAGACTTTACATGAGATATATTATATAAATACTTGGATATGTAGATATATATGTTGCAGTAGATTCTTTCATGTTGTTCAACTTCAAACTACTATATCCTTCATGAAGGGTTAAAATTCACAAGTTGGAAGAATTTTGGGAAGCGTATAGCTTTATATGTTTGGGTCAAAAATCACCATGAAAATTAAATCTTTCTCTCTCCTACGACTCAGATCATGTATTTATTTTCATTTAACTTTTTAGGATTTGAACATTGTAATTCGTATAATTTAAATTCAATCTATTTAATTGTAATTTTATAATAAATATTTGATAATGTATGTAATATCTCTTACACTTTCTATAGTTAATACATTGATGAGCTATAAATCTAATCTACATGTCATGATGCTAATTGATTAAATGGTTTGTTTAAATTATTTGGATAATCAGTATCATTTATGAATATGATGTTAATGAGTACCAATGTATTACATTGATTAGTTATGATGTGTAAACTCTTAATTAAATTCAAGGAAAAAAATATCTTTCACATTTTATCATTTTGTTGTGTTTATTATTTTTTTATATAAAGTAGGTCATTACATGCTAGTTAAACTAGGTAATTACAATTTTTTTTAATAGTCATAAGGCCCCATGAAGTGGATACATCTTATCCTTTTTTACCACAACTAAAAAATAATAATAAACCAAGAAATAAAAAGCTTCATATTTATGAGTCCATAATTAATAAAGCAAATTACTAAAGGAATTTAATTGGAATTAAATTCAATCTTACAAAATAAGCTGGCTATAATAGGGGAATAATATTACAAGATATAAATCTTATTAAAAATTAAAGCAATAGAGAAGGTAGGTAAGGACTCTGACCTCTTACCAAAATAAATCCACGCACAAGATCTTCAAGGTTAGGATCTAAGAACAAAGCATAGGGTGGATTATTTAACAATGAATCTCAAAAATAAGAAACTAAAGTAAAAGTTATGTTAGGAAGCTATTCTAGCATCACAAACTACCTACATCATAGTAAATCAAACTAGGTAACTAGAAGAAGAGCCTCAATATGTCATATTATTGACATTTCCACCTCATACATAAGTTACCCATTAGCAACTTGAGAAAAAGGAGAAGTAATAATACAAAGCCATGAGAGGTTTCAAGTTCCACCCTTAGCCAATCTACTTGTACCTATAGCCATATGATATCTCTATCCCATATAACTCTTTCACAATATATTCATCCTCCCTCAAAATGATGTAACTAAACATCCCATAAGTTCCTATATATTATTTACCTATTGTTATATGTGTAACTCTATCAAACCTCCTCGATCTCCCCATTAGACCCTCTATCCATACCTTCCTCATCAAAATCAATCACCTTTTCACCATCACATCCACATCCTCCTCCATTTCCTCTATCTCTCTCATGCCCACCCACATCTCATCCACCCCTACCTCTTCATCATCTCCATCCTACTATCAGCCCCCTTTGTCTCCTCTCCATCTCTATCCACTATCTACAATCTCATGAGGTCTCCAAATTCTCTCATAGAATTTGAGCTCTAGGAATAGTCAGTCTCTATGTACTCATTCTCTCTCACCAATATTGATATCCTACTACCACTCCTACATCCAAAATATAATTCCTCACCACCCAAGCTACTATTAGATGGATCCACCAACCATCCATCATGACTACATAATTGACCTATTCTCCCCATGAAGGAACCTTGTATATCAAAAAGGATGAAACATGTAGTCCTATTGGGATGCCCTTGTAAATAACAAACTTCTAAAGATTTTGATCTAACTACTGCCATTTTATAGTGTAATCCTACAACCTAACCAAGCAGAGCTATATCAAAGTAAGGCCCATGTGAGCAGCCTCATCCATCCAAGTATCTATAATTTATCTCTATTGTCTCTATACAATTTCTTGAGCCATCAATTCATGCAATAGCCTCTTCTAAAATTATATGTCACTAGGTACTTAAACCTACCTCCTTATGAAATCTACCACCCATATACATAATGTTATTATTGATACCTAATATTTTAAAAACTCTCTAGCTAACCCATGACAACATGTTCCTAGTCCCATACTTGTAGTATTATAGTAGACACAACTAAATATAATTTCATATATAACTATGCTAGAGTACGTGAAAATCCACACAAAAACATACCCATCCTCCAACATATCTAACACGCACACTGTGAACCCCTAAACCTACAATTGCACAAAGATGACAAACATTGTTAGTGTTAGATCAAAATGCAAGCAAATATGAAGGATTCCCCATGAAATCCACCTATTTAAGCTAATATTAGGAAATGAAGAGCAAAACATAAATGATATGAAAGTAAATCCTAATCTAGCCAATAGAATGATGATCTTATGGGGGAATTGGTTCCAATGATGTGTTGCAATTGTCCCTTTCCCAATTCCTAAGTAGCAATGATATGATTGATGAAGAAATGGTCAAATATCCAAAGAGATTTGAGCATAAATTTGGTGCAAATGTGAAAATATGGTGGATGCTTGGATGAAATGAGCAAAATTAGTTCTCAATTGGAGAGAGTAACTTTGCATGTGAATTGTGGATGAGAAATGAGGACAGAAGTCTCCAATTTATAGACTTCAATTTAGAAGAAGTGAGAAAGATTGAGCAATGTGGGACAAAGGATAATCCAATGGCATTGTGCCACTTGTCTACATGTGATTGGATGAGGAATGAGCACATTTTTTCCAATGTGCATGATAAATGCATAAATTTGAATTTGAAATGTTGAGTTGACTTGTTGAAGGGGGAAGGGAAGTGAAGTAAATGTCACTTGGCTCAAGGTCAAGGACATGTAAGAGGCATTGAATGCCTTGTTGGAAGGACCAAGTCCACTTGGCCTTTTTGAATTCAAATGAGGGAATATTCCCTTTTGATGCTTTGTGAGGGAAAATAGAAGAATTAATAAATCAAAGTATTTGATTTCTTGTGCAACTTGCATTTTCTAGAGGATTTTAGTGAGAAGGATTAAGTTAATCATGGATTTGATTAATTTAATGAAGAATTAGGTGATGTGACAATTTAGACTTAGATTTATGAATTGAGTTAAGTCCAGAATTGAGAGGAAATGATTTATCAAATAAATGATTTAATCAAGAAGGAATATGTTAGATTAAATCAAATAAGGTTTTAATTTATTTAATTTAATAGGAGGACTTTAGAGATTTTAATAAAATAAAATGAATTATTTAATTAAATAGGGATGCAATGGTTTAATTAAATTAATTGATTAATTTAATCATTGAAAGAGGAAGACATAATCCAATAAATAGTGATTTATTGAATTAAAAGATAGAAAGTGATGAAATGTTGAGAATGTGATTTAAGAGGGAATTTTGTTAGTAATCGAGATTAGGTGTGCCAAAACGAACTTGTACATTTTCCATGTCTACATTTTGCCCCTCTTTGAAGCAATGTACTTGTTACATTGATTCAAAGAATAAACTGTTGTTATCAAAGGTCCGGGATTTTTTGAAATTTTTTCAAATGCCCCACTACTGCCCCAGCGGAAGGATATTGATGGATATCGCCCCCTCGAGAGATTGGGCAAAAATTTTAAATTTTTGGATGATCTCTCGAAAAAGATGACAAGGTGCTCGACAGGCGAGAAATACCCCAGAATGCCAGAAAAAATGCTTTAAAATGCCAGAAGGGATGCAGAATGACTCTCGGTTGGATGAAAACAGGTTCGGGGGAACAAAACTCTAGCTCGAAGGTCAAATTAGGTCAAAAAACCCTAATTTTTAGGCTTACATAGACCTCGAGGGGTCATTTTCAATTCATTTGCAATCTTAGCCTTTAGAAAATTTCACATTTGAACTCTGAGTTTTGGTTGAAATGGTGCAACGATAGCTTCCCCGGCGCATGTTGGAGAGGGTTCAAATGCACCGGCGGCCTGTCGGCGCAAGACCCGTGGTATGTACCCCTATCCAACTTTTAAATTTATCATTTTACGCACATTTATTAGGGTCCAAGTCCTTTGCAAACTGTGCGGTGCTATATGGTACTGCTGAAAATGCATTATTGCAACCACGTGGTCCCCTATTGCACCGCATATGTGAAGTACACCGCGTGGGCCACTTTGCAATTTAGCGTTTAATTAATCAAATGTCTGTCGCATGTCCCTACTCCACCACGCGGCGTAGTTAGGAATTTAGGTTTAGCCTTAAGCAGGACCGCATATGAAAAGTGTGCCACGTGGGCCACTTTGGAACTTTTGAAATGGCAAACTCCACCGCAGCGATGCAGTTTGTAACTTTCCAAACTGCACCGCACCCACAAACAACGCCGCACTTGCCAATTTAGGGAAAATTTTAACGCAAAATGCAAATAAAGCTTTTTATTTCTAACTCGATGGGCTTCCCTGTGCAGGAGGAGCCTGGTGTACTTTACTCATGGGAGCACTGATGGCCAGTGCTTAGTAGACTAGGGGCTATGCATGAGTTGGTCCAAGAGCACCTTGGTGCCATTGGTCTTTGGTATGTTGCATATGTCCCTCCTGTTCGGGCTCATTTAGGCATGCTTACAGCTCTGGTAGAGCGATGGCATAGTGAGACCTCCTCCTTCCATCTTCCCACTGGCAAGGCCACTATCACCCTTGAGGATGTATGGCACATCCTTCGATTGCCTATTCATGGGACTCGAGTTGTCTATGATATGGATGCTGGTAGAGAGGCTTGTTACGAGGTTATGGAGTTGGGTGAGATTGAGTTTTGCGATGGCCAGATTGACTTAGAGTTGTACCGCGGCTGTGTGCACACATACAGATTGATCATTGTTGCTATCATTTTAGGCCTTGTAGTACCTGATCGACGGGGCCGATACTTCAATCCAGGATGGGGACTAGCATGGGATTAGATGGTTCACAGCAGGGAGTGCTTTGCTTGGGGACCAGTATTACTGGCGTCCCTCTATAGGGATCTTCATGAGTTTGCTTGTTTAGACAGCAGGTCCATCGGGGCTAGAGGTACCTTACTACATATTTGGGCATGGGAGAGGATCCCAGTGCATCACCCAGATATCACACCAGTTCTCATGGAGATAGATGATCCCCTTGTTTGGAGGTACGGCGGGGCAATGATGCACTTTTTATTTCACTGGCGTAGGTGGTATTTCGCACTGGCGGCGAGTTCTTGATGAGATGAGAGAGTTCATCTAGAGACCGTGGATGGGTGTTGGTCCATGGGGAGATGATGATCAGTAGCTCTTCTTTGCCCGACAGGACAGGTTGATGCACGGTCGAGAGCACACAATGATTGAGAGGTATCTTTCAGACAGGGTTGCTCATCAGTTCAGGGAGGTACAGGACAGGCCTTATGACCAGTATGTGGCCATCTTTGTACACACGACCAGGGAGACAACATGGAGCCAGCCCATCTCAACAGTCGAGGCGGTGTCCTCATTTAGGTAGTTACTCACTGAATCATGGCCATATGATCAGGGGCCGGTAGATGCGGGGGTCACTCCAGCTTATAGGGCATGGTTCAGACCTCCACTCAGATTGATAGTTCTCGGTGCAGTTGTCCCACGACGCAGAAGCAGGGGTCGAGCAGGTGGCAGAGGGTAGGGTAGAGGACAAGGTGGGCCACCTCCTCATCAGACACCTCCCAGGGATGGGGCACAATAGTCACCTATCCGAGTAGGAGGACAGGATGATCAGCCAAGGGTAGATACTCAACAATAGCTAGCAGGGTAGCCTGTAAGACAGCCAGTAGGTCAGCTGGTGAGATAGCCAGCAGGGCAGCTAGATCACCGAGATGTGTTGATTCAACAGATACAGGGGCAAGTACAGGCTCTAACTGTGGAGAGAGACGAGGCATGATCCGAGAGGGATTAGGAGGTGGGCCGGCAGAGACAGTTAGAGAGTGCAGCATCCTCATCCTGGGGCCGATCGATCGATATTCGTGACTACAGAGAGGCCATTAGAGAGGTTGAGTACTATCAACACCATTACCAACAGGTAGTACCATCAGACCGCAGAGTGCCAAAATTTTCCCAGTAGACAAGGAGGCGACCGGTAGAGGCCCATGGCGAGAGGTAGGATGGGGAGGGCCGCAGCCAGCAGGGCCCGCCTCCTTTTTTATCACATGACAGTTTGATTCATTTTTGATATACGGGTTGCAGTATTTTGGCCTTATTGTATTACGTATTCGATGCATATCTGATCCGATTTTGTATCATAATAGTATTTTTTGATGATGTGTATGAGATGATTTTCCCTTCTATGATATGTATGGTGCAAATGTATGATGCTTATGAGATGTTTATGAGATATTTATGAGATGTTTCTATTCTTATGCTTTATGGATGCATTTTCTTTTTGTATATTTTTCATTTTTTAATGATGTAATGCATATTGATGATGGTAATGGACGCAAATGGTAATGGACATGAATGATAATGGATGATGCAATGTTGTGCTTAAAAAATGTTTAGAATAACAACTTTTAAGATAATGATATGATACCATGTGTTTTAATGCTGATGATCATGTGGATGCAGGGCGATGCTTTGATTACTATTATGATACCATGTTAGTATGGAAAGAAAGTAGAAGAAATGCAGAATTAATGAATTAGTTATGGATGGAGATAGTGATTTGCATTGCTAGGAATTGTGATTTTCAAAGGTTCAATTGTGTTATGTTTGATAACACACATAGGTATGATGCATCAAGGTATTTAGGACCAGGATGGCATTTGTACCTAGTGTGATGGACTTTGACTCGACAATCAGATAGGAGTATTCTTGTTCACACTTAACATACATACTTCGTTCGGGATGTAGTTCAGACATTCTAAACATCTCGGACCATAACATAGAAAAGCGATACCTAAAATATCCTCCCTACAAACAAAAGAAAATATGCATAACTAAGTTATTTTACAAGCGTATCCCACAAGCATAGCAGATAAAAAGATAATGATCATTGCCCCATTCCTTTCTCTCTAAACCTATTTTGTTTAGGCATCATTGAGAGGTCCTTGGAATGAGCACAAAATAAGATAAGTCACAAAGACCAAGATAACGTAAACAAACAAGCCAATGTTCTTCATACCGCTAGCCAAGACTAACTACTATGAGGGGTGCCTGATGCTTATGTCCATCACAGGAAAGCTTCATCCTAGGACATGTAGTGATCAGGGTTTTGATGGGATTGATCAGGTGATAAGCTATTGATACTCCAAGTTGACCAACTTGCTTGTTTACTAACTTAGACTTTCAAGACTTTTGACAATTGGGTGCTGACTTTGGAACCTACTAAACTTGCTTCTGATTGACTCACCAAAGGGTGAAAGTGATGACTGAATTTATTATGAGTGAGATGGTCATGGGTGAAAGCAAGATGAAATGGATGCACTATTTTGGATCTTCAGATATTTTGAGGCTTTTTTTTGCATTTTAACTTTTTTCAATGTTTTTGGTATTTTCCAGATTTACAACAAATAGACTAACTTAAAGACGTATCCTAGGGGTCTCGAGAGCTGATCCATAGATTAGCCTTGCCTACGTTATATACGCAAAGACCACATAGTTCGACTAACACAAAGTGACTTGATGACAAGATGGCCAAACAGATTGCCATTTTATTGCTTAAAGGACTGACTTAAGATGCAGACTAGATGGGCAAACGGATTGCCAATGCGACGGACGCTTAAGGACTGATCCTAACTATCTTGGGGGATGATCAAAGATCAACCTTTCCTATGTTCAACCTCAGATAAGACATAGTTCGACAAGGTGAAAGACTGACAAGACTCAATGATGAATTTTTTGATGATTTTCTAATATTTTGACATTTTTTTGGATTTTTGAAAGATTTGGATGTTTTTTTATTTTTTGATGATTTTGGAGAAGATCATGAGAATATACATGAATCCGATCTGATCTTTGTTGGAACATGCCCCCAGTATGATGCAATAGACTACTTCGATGAAGGCAAGACAACCTGACCTTAGAAATGTGCCAAGTAGTACCATGGTGGAATATGATATAGACACCCGCTCAGGCTACGGTATGGATGCGAGCAGATGGGCGGATGGATGATTTGGGATGCAATGGAATGAGTGAGTCATGCAAATCCTGGTAGATCAGGGGAGGTTTTTTTATTTACACTTGGTGCCTGTTTTCCAGGTTTTCACCAAGGTACTTGTCTAAAGCACCACCGAAGTGGTTTTCACTAGAGGACAAATTTTTTCTCTTTACTATTTTCAATCCTTTTTCTGATTTTTTTTGGATTTTTGCATTTTGTGATTTTTTTGTTGTCACCGAGATGCCTATTTTCCAGATTTTCATCAAGGTGACCATTTTTTTAGGACTTTTTTTTATTTTTTTGATTTTCTAGTTCCATACCTTGCAAGTTCTTAGGCATAAAACTTTTTGAGGTGCGAACTATTCATGGGCTCCTATAGAGGCTCACCTTTTGGTGTCGACAACTAATATTCCCCCCATTTGTAACTTGCATTGATGATGAAGGGTCCCCGCCAGTTGGGCTCAAACTTTCCCTTTGTGTCCGAGTTTCGCACATTCTTTTAGTTTTTTTTCAGCACAAGGTCACCAACTTGGAAAGTGCGTTGCTTGATCTTCTTGTTGTAGCTCCATTTCAGGTGATTCTGGTAGACCTGCAGATGATTCAAGGCATCCATGCATTGTTCATCTAGTAATTCTAGCTCATTCAGTCTTGTAACCCTATATTCCTCATCCGTGATGAGATTTTGCAGTGATATTCTCAGTTATGGGAGCTCGATCTCAATGGGGAGGATGGCTTCTGATCCGTAGACCAGGGAGAATGGGGTGGCACCTATTGGTGTGCAGATGCTGGTGTGGTAGGCCCATAAGGAAAGATTTAGCTGTAGATGCCAATCACGACCAGAGTCATTGACTGTTTTCTTGAGGACTTTTAGGATGGTTTTATTCATAGCTTTTGCTTGGCCATTGCCTTGTGGATAGTATGGAGTTGAAAAGCAGTGTTGGATTTTGAATTTTTCACATAAATCATGGACATCCTGATTCTTGAAAGGTGTCCCATTATCAGAGATAATGGATTGGGGAACACCGTATCGAAAAATGAGGTAGTTCAGGATGAACTTGGATATTTGTTTTCTCATGATGTAGGTCATGGGAATTGCTTTGATCCACTTTGTGAAATATTCAGTGGCAATGATGATGAACTTGTGGTCGTTGGATGAGGTGGGTGTGATTTTTCCGATGAGATCGAGCCCCCATTGTGAAAAGGGCCAAGGTGTAACAAAGGGGTGTATTTCTTGAGCTGGTGCATGAATGAGGTCTCCATGCTGTTGGCATTGCAGGCATCTCCTAACAAAGTTGTGTGCCTCTCTCTCCATTGTCGGCCAGTAGTACCTAGTTCTTAGCAAATTTTTAGCCAAGGTCATACCACTCAATTGCGATCCACGCATGCCATTATGTACCTCAGTTAGAGCAGTCATGGCCTCCTCAGGTTTTAAACAATGTAGCAAGGTTCCATCGATACTTCTATGGAAGAGGGTCTCTCCTAGGATGACAAATCATGAAGACCTTTTGACAAAAGTGCGTTTTAGGTTTTGGGTGATGCCAGTTGGGAGGATTCCTAACTTTAGGTAGGTGTATATGTCATGATACCAAAGGTCACCAGGACCCATGAGTTCACACACATATTCTATCTCTGGGACCTCGAAAGTGGGTACGAGAAGCTGCTCTACCAGGAATTCATGTTTCGAGACTTTGCGGGGGATGTCTAGTAAGGATCCTATGGTCGCCATTACATCGACTGCTCTGTTGTTTGTCCTTGGTATCTACTCAAAGGTGATGTCAATGAATGATTCTTTTAGGCTTTCTACCACCTTTTTGTATGGTGTGAGCTTATCATCCTTAGTTTGGTATTCACTATTGACTTGGTTGATGATAAGTTGCGAGTCCCCATAGACCTTTAGTGCCATGATTTGCCACTGTGCTGCAATGTTGAGGCCTATGGTCAAAGCCTCGTATTCTGCTATATTGTTGGTATAGGCGAATGCGAGTTTATATGATCTAGGTATATAGTCTCCTTACGGGGTGATGAAGAACACACCAGCTCCTGATCCATTTTGCATGTAGGAGCCATCAAAGAACAATTTCAAGTGGTTGGCTGCACCAAGGTTTAAAAGGGACTCATTTGGGAATTATGATATGAGTAGGTTGTTCATGTAGAGGGGAGCTTCTTCCAGCTAATCCGTAATGACTTGTCCCTTTATGCCTTTTCATTCTACATACTCGATATCATGTTCAGACAATATCATTACCCACTTAGCCATTCTACCTATAAGCATTGCTTTTGACAATCGATATTTCAGAGGGTCTATCTTGGCAATCAACTTGATTTGATGAGCTAGCATGTAGTATCTGAATTTTTGAGCTACAAATACCAGTGCTAGGCAAGCCTTTTCTATTGATGTGTAATTGAGCTCGTGCCCCACCATTGTTCTGCTGATGTAGTAGATGGCCCGCTCAATTCCCTTTTCATCATGCTGGGCTAAAAGGGTGCCAAGGGTAGCTGCTGTTGCTGAGATATACAAAATCAATGGTTTCCCTATAATTGGTGGCATCAACATAGGTGGTGTAAGTAGATATTCTTTTATTTTACTGAATGCTTGCTCGTATTTGTCATCCCATCTGAAAGCTACTCCCTTGTGAAGTAGGTGTGAAGAGGAAATCTACTTATCTGCCACTTGTGCTATGAATCTCTGGATGGACTGGAGTCTACCTTGTAATCCTCTTAGTTGTTTTAACATTCTTGGTGCTTCCATTTCAAGGATTGCTTTTACCTTTGTAGGGTCCACCTCTATCCCTCTCATTGAAACTATGTATCCCAATAGCTTTCCCGATTGTACCCCAAAGACACACTTCTTTGGGTTGAGTCTAACCTTGTATTGTTCTAGCTTGTTAAGGATAGCGCTTAGAGTTGTTACATGGTCTTGTCTCTTCTTTGATTTAGCCAGTATGTCATTCACATAGTCTTCGACTATTTTATTGATCATGTCATGGAAGATCAATGTCATGGCTCTCTGATATGTAGCTCCTGCATTTTTCAACCCAAATGGCATTATATTCAAGCAGTAGGTACCCCAAGGACATTTAAATGTTGTCTTATGTTGGTATTCCTTTGCTATCATTATCTGATTATACCCCGTGAAGCCATCCATTAGGGATAGCATCTCATGTCTAGCTGTCATATCCACTATCATGTCAATGTTCCGTAGTGGAAAATCATCCTTAGGACATGCTTTGTTTAGGTCTCTGAAATTAGTGCAGATGTAGATGCCCCCTTTCGGTTTTGAGACAGGTAAAAGATTTGATACCCATTCTGGATAGTCGATCGGGCATATGAAGCCAACATCCAGAAGTTTCTTCAGCTCAATCTTTATGAGCAGGGCTATTTGTGGGTGCATCTTCCTTAGCTTTTGTCTAACAGGTTTTGCTCCGGGGAAAATAGCCAAATGATGAACTACTACTTCAGGGTCCAGACCTAGCATGTTAGCATAGGTCCATGCAAAATTTACCTTTCTTTCTTTTAGGAATGTTTCCAATAGTTCTTGTTCTTCTGTTTGAAGTGTTTGAGCGTAGAATGTGATTTGCAGCTATGTTTCTGTTCCCAAGTTGATAGGGTTGCATTGTTCTCCCAATACTACTAATTTCTCCTGATGTAGAGCAGTAGGCAAGAGATTGAATCCTTCATCCTCTAGTGCCTCAGAGAGGTTTTCACCATCGGATGCATCCTTTATTTTTGCTATTTTGTGGTTAGAGAGTACCACGGTGTGGTTTTCACTCAATAACTCCGAGCTTATTCTTGATATTTTTCTTTTGCAACTGAAGGACTCAATCGTCTCCCCATAGTATTCCTGTGTGTTTAATGTGATGTTGAATCCAACCTTGTGATCCCCGCACAGAACTGTATCCCTTAGTCCCATGAATTCCAAGAGGGCCTCATCGTTTTCGAACGAGTCTAGAATCAGTGGTCCCCGTTGGTCGTGATCGATGAGTTGGGGGTGTACTAAGGTAATTCGGTGGGTTGGTTGGTTTGACTCAACTGTGGAGGCACTTATCATTAACAAGGTGGAATCCTAAAAAATCCCAGGGAGACTTCCTATGGTATCCTCATCATCACTACTAGCACAAACATCAGTGATGTGAAAGGTGTAATTGTCGAGTGAGATCCCTAAGCAAACAGGTGGTCTAGGAGTGGTTGTTGTTACCTGAGGAGAGGATCTAACTGTTCTTCCGAGAGTACCTCTGCCAAATATGGTTATACTCAAAGGAGTATAACCAAGGCCAAGGTTCCGCATTCTTCTTTCTACAATGATGGGCTTCAACCGTCCATCGTCGTTTCTTCCTAGGCTCTCATTCCTATTATAGCCCATAGTAAACATCATCTGTAACACTCTGTTAGTTTCCTCCATGGGTAGGGTGGGAGTGGGTCTTTCATCCTATTATAGTGTGTTTGTGATGTCATCTTCATCCACATTTTCCTGAATGAGATCTCCCCAACGATGGAATCCAGAGGGTTATGCTCTAATAGTGCAGACAGGTGTTTGAACTAGCTGGGGTTGCCCATGTGACCTAGGAGATTGTGGTAACTCTCCTACAACAAAATAATTTCTCCTCATTCTGTAATCACCACATCCATTGTCCTGTATCATGTTCTTAATCTTAGATATTTTAGGGATGGCGGGTGTCTCTATCGCAGAAGTGGAGGTGAAATTACTTGGGTCTATGTATGAAGTAGACGATCCTTCATCATTTTTGGGTACTTGAGGGATCTTGTAAAACTTGGCTTCCAATTTTTTGCAATAGGAAAAAGGTTCAAGATCCCCATGTATAGTGACCTCCTTATTCTGATGTGAGAACTTAATGCACCGGTGATAAGTTGAGGCCACTCCCTTGATTCAATGTATCCATGGGCATCCTAGGAGGATGTTGTATGGTAGATCTAGGTCGAGAACCTGACAGGTGGTTTCCATGGTTGCCGGCCCCACTTGGATGGGGATCTTGATAGTGCCCTGAGACACTCTTTCCTAGTCATCATATGCCCTTATTGTGATGCTTTTGTTCTTATTGATGGAGTCCTCAGCGAATCCCAATTTCTTTATAATCTTTAGTGAACAAATATTAAGGCCTGCACCTCCATCTACCAGGACTCATTTGACTTTCTTTTTATGGATTAGTACTTGGAGGTGGAGTGCACAGTTATGAGATGGCTGCGGGGGGAAATCTTGTTCTGAAAATCTAATGAGATTTGGGGTAATGATGTTACCCACCATAGCCTAAAATTAATCTGTGTCAAGGGTGGCAGCAATGGTAGATGCAGCTAGTGCTTCATCAAGGATCTTCCTATCGGCGGTGAAGATTTTCAGTAATTCCATGATGGAGATTTGGGCGGGTGTTCTTTTCAACTGGTCAATGACTTTTTAATCATAGGGGATGGCCTTTGTATTGGAAATGGGGGTCTTAGCAGGTGCCCCAGCGATGGTAACCTTTCTGCCTCATGTGGTGACTCCACAGTCATTGTTGGCTCCTTTGATATTTATGACGGTGACCATTTCGTCAATGCATCCAACTATCTCCTCGTATACTAGATTAGCACTAGCATACTTTTGCTTGCCCTTATTATGTCCGTGATTATTTCCTTGGTTATTCCCTTGGTTATGATTTGGCATCCGATTCGTGTAAATTTTTAGGTCTTGGTTCCCGATCGGCTGCTCGATGTTGATGACCTTGTCCTCAATGAGGTCTTGGATGATGTTTTTGAGTCTCATGCAATTGGCGGTGGTGTGACCTTTGACTTTGTGAAAGTCACAAAGGAGATTCTCATTGTGCCACGACGGTTTGGTCATGGGCTCTGTGTATTGCTCGGAGTTAGAGATATTGATTAGATTCTCTTTGACCAGCTTCTTCATTATGGACTCAATTGATTCACCAAGAGCTATGAACTTCCTCTTGGGGGGAAACTTGTTGTGGGGAGGTTGTCCTCCTTGATTACCCAAATTGTTGAATTAATTGGTGGAAGGTGGTTGTGGCTATGCTACTACTGCATTAGTCTGCACATTGTTGTGATTATGATTTTGTGGTTGATGATAGTTTTGGGTACTCTTCTTAGGAGCACTGATGACCACTTTAGCCTTGACCAGGCTGTCGTTCATGATATTTTTATTCCTCAACCATGTTCGAGGTTTACCATTGTAGTTGTTAGACGGGCGGTTATCCTACGGCGGAGTGAATGTACACCATTGGAATTAGTTGATCGTACAATGTGATGCACTGCATTTTTAAGTAGAATGCCAAGTTTTCATCTAGATTGGCTATGATGGTGCAGACGTGTTGTTCCTCTGGCATGGTCCATTTGCTTTGATTGGCCTTGGATCACCATCTTTGCAAGAAGGATGCAAATATCTCTCCTTTTCCTTGTTTGAGTGCAAATAGTTCTTTCAAACTAACATCCGCACCCATATTAAAAGCATAATTCTTAAGGAAAGCCTCCACTATTTCCTCAAATGTTTTAATGCCCGTGGTTAGGCGAGAAAACCATTCCATAGCTCGACCAGTCAGGCTTTGGGGGAAGAGTTGCATTAGATACGTGTCATCATATGCGACTTCCATGCATTGCACCTAAAATTCCCTGACGTGGTTTTCAGGGTTGCCCATTCCATTGTATCTGTCAAATTTGGGGATCTCAAATCCCTTCGGGAATGGTACCATGGTGAGACTCCTATCGAATGGATAAGGGCACAAATTGCCTAGTGTCCTTGTGGTTTTTCCTACTTGTAAGTCCAACACTTGTTGCGAGAGTAGTTTGATTTGTGTTGCCACATCCTTGCTTAGATTAGGAGGTGGGATGAATGAGTTGTGAGGTGTTCGAGGTGTTTGATGGGTAAGGAGAGTACTAGTGGGCATTTGTTGCAAGCTTGGTTGTGCGTTCAAACCCTGATGGTATGACTTCATTTGCATCAACAACGCTTGTTGTTGATCTTGCTGCTATTGTTCTAACAACGTTTGTTGTTGGTCTATCTATTGCTATTCCCATGAGGCCAGCTGTAAGTCAATCTGTTGTTGAGCTAGTAAAGCTTCTTGTTGGTCTAACGGCTGTTGCGCCAACAAAGCTTATTGCTGGTCAAGTTTCTATTGTGCCAACAAAGCTTGTTGTTTAGCTTGTTGTTGTGCCTGAAATTATTGTAGGGCTTGTCGGTAGGCTTGCAGATGGATCGCTTGCACTTGAGCTTGCGCTTGTGCTTATGCTTGTGCTTGGGCTTGTGCTTGGGCTTGTGCTTGCGCTTGAGCTTGGGCTTGTGCTTGCACTTGTGCTTGTGCTTGTGCTTGGGCTTGTGCTTGTGCTTAAGCTTGCGCTTGGGATTGTGCTTGCACTTGAGCTTGGGCTTCTGCTTGCACTTGAGCTTGGGCTTGTTGTTTTTGCTGGAGTACTCTCTGTTGGTTGGCCCTTTGGAGAGTTTGGGTTAGCGTGGTGAATGAGTTTCTCATATTGGATTTTGGTGGGATTGGTGGTGGAATAGGAATCGTGCCAATCATTGTGGCCGGTGGAGGGATTGTGGTGGTGATTGGGATTTGGGTTGTGGGGGGGTGGTTGAGATGATTGGTCCTTGAGATGGTATGCTTTGGGATACTTGAGGACCAATTGCGGTGATGGCTTGTATGGTTGCCACTTGTTGTTGTGATGATGTGGGCAAGAAAAGGGAATTGGGCATGATGTTTTGATTGCTAGGTTCCAAGAAACCATCGATGTTGATAGGAGGAAAATCCAATCCAAGGGATGATGTGGTGGCAAATGAAAATGGGGGAAGAGGTGGAATGTTACGTTGGAATAAAGGATTTTCAACGTCAATTGTTTCAAACAAGATTCCTTCTTCAAACGGTAGAGAAACTTGTATGTTTCATTGACAAGCTAGTGTTGCACGAAATGAAGATGAGCCAACGTGTTTATGGAAGGTGAGTGGGATGTATGGGTGGGATGGATTTTTTGGAATAGACGTAACCGGCGTGGTGGTGATGACTACTTCTTTGTTAGCCACAAGGTGATGTTTTTGAAATTCATGGAACATGGCACTCCCCTTCTTCACATTTGGCGAGGTTGGTGTGATGACCGATATGGTCCAAGGTACTTATTGATTGGTGTTTGACATTGGGGATGCATTTGGAATAGGCACATCTATACTAGTGCTTGCGTCAAAGTCAGGAGGGGTCAATACCCCTCCTCTTAGTATCGTATTTAGGTACTTGAACATAACACTAAAATTTTTGTGGTTCTCTAGATTTTGAACCATTTCCATGATTTCGGATTGTGTCATCCCCATGTCTTCACTCGTGATGTCCTCTTGATGACTCTCCTCTTGAGGATTTTGTGATGATAAGGGAGGGTTGCTTAGGGGATTGCTTGATCCTGCTAGGTTGACTTCGGTGTTTAAATGACTCATGTCCATAGAATTTGATATTTCTCTGATATTCTCCATGTTCTTCTTGTGTTGAGATCTTGTTTGGACCATAAAAAATAGGGATTTGTTCGATCCTAACCCTTTAGGTCCAAAAGAGAAGAACTAGGGAAGCTAAAAGATCAAAGATGGTGGTAATGGTGATGGGCTAAATGGATGGGATGAGTGAGTGAAAAAACTTTTTGAAGAAATTTTCAAGGTATATGCTAAACTTGTAAGGGCTTTTGAATTGATTGATTGTGATAATTTGACTAGATGCGTTAAGTCAAACAGGATTGTTGTGAAGCTGTATTCCCTAGGAAGTTGCGTTATCCTAGGGGAACTTGCACAAATGGATGAATTGGCTAAATGTGTTAAGCCAATGTAATTGTGAACTAATAGACTTTAGGAAGTTGCGTTATCCTAAAGAAAATTTATCCAATGGTTGAGACTATGTTGGCTAGGTTTGTTAAGCCAAGATATGGTGATGTTGATTTAGCCCTCTAAGTTCAGCGTGATGATTGTTCCTACAGTTCACAAAAGGTGATGAAGTGGGATTTGGTTGATGGACGAATGAATGAGAATGATGATTTTGATCTTGAATCTTAACCTAGATACGACTCTCTCTACAAAACCTCAGTATTGAAGAACATGCTAGACTTCCTATGGGAGAGAATCAAACCTTTGAAAAAGTTCGGGATTTTGTTGACAATAAAATGCATACAATGCAGGATTATTCCTTGAGGCTTTTTTGTAAAAGTTGTATGCAAGTCTCTCCCTTACTTCAAGGAGCATCTCAAGGCATTGCTCATGGATTTTTAGACTTACTTTCTTGAACTTTGGCTTTGGGATTTTGATCTTGTGGGAAATAATTGGAAACAACACATATGTAGTTCAATTTGTCTCTTTATCTTGGTTTAATGAAATTCTTTTTATCCAAGACACTTTCTTGCTTAGGTTTCAAACTATATGTCTACTGTCCCATTTTTTTTCTCATCCCACAAGGTCCTTTGTGTGGAAATTAAGGAAAATAGGGCAAAAGTTCCTTATGTTTAGCCTTATTGAAAGCAAATGATGGTAGAATTTTGTGCACTTAGAAACCTCTAGGAATATGATTCCTAGGGAAAGCAAGAGTGTCCAACTTCATGAAGAGGTATTTGTTTCCCACAAGGTGTTTGAAATTTGAAGGTTTTTTGTGAATGTTTGTTTTCAAGTGTTTTGAGGACCAAGAAATGTGTTCTTTCCAAGCACTTTTACACTCCTAAGATGATGAGGCAATATCTTATTGGGTTCCCAGTTGGATAAATCCAGCTGCGCATATCTTGTGTGAATGGCTAAATGCTTGACCACACAGGCTTCCCTCCACAGCACTCACTTGTTTGGGTTAGCCAAGCATTAGTACCCATGAATCTCCCATGGCATACTTTCCATTTCCACAACAAGACCGCATGTATAATGTGGGGTGGCTTCAAAGGACATAACCTTTTGCACCAACAAGATAGACAAGGTTTTGCCCTTTTTCTAAACAAGGGGTTCTAATTCGGGCATTCCGTTCATGGGGGATTATCCAACATCGGCGAGAGTCCATTGTTGTCCATCTCGTCAAAATAATCATCGTGATTCTTGAACTTTCCTCAAGAATCCACACTTATATACCGGTTGGAAGTCGCTTGGCTTTAACGTGTTCCCGGTTAGGTCATTGCCTTGGGTGAGTACTTTTTCCCACAAGGCAGGCCCTCTAAGATAAACAATAGCGAACAAACATTATTCGTAGTTCGATCGAATTTTGTTTAAAAACAAAAGGAGAACACTCGCAATAAGTTTTATTCACACTCGCATGTTTTGTTCATTTTTAAGTGCCCAAATCGAAATGTGGAGGCAATATTTTTAACAACCTAATATTACCCAAAGTAAAGCTAGTATCCTAAAATAAAAGAACTTATCAAATCCTTTATAGAGTGTTAAAAAACACTTTGTAGAAAACTAAACATGGTGCCATATAAAAAAAAAATTGCTTGTTTTATTTAAACCCAAAGTAAAATTAGTTTTCCTAAGGCCAAAGATATTTAACAAAATTTCTTAAGGAGTGTTAAAGAACACTTTTATTGTTTAGGAACACTTTGGTTTTATGAACATGGTATGATGATGGACTTCTTTCTTTGCTTTTCCTCTTCTCCAACCTACAAAATGACAGAAAAACTAGAGAGCAATAATACAGCAAACCAAGTTAATGCTAAAAAAGTTAAAAATTTATTCAAATTTTAAAAATAGACTGTTCCCTCGGTGGAGTTTAGCAGGTGCGGTGCTATTTAGCGGGTGCGGTACTGTTTAGAAAAATAGGCAGTGCTATACAATGTCGCATGGTCGACTATATGTGGTGCTCTGCAGAAACAGAGACTACAGGTGCGGTGGAGTTTGGCACACGGTGGAGTTTGGAAGTGGCGGAAGTTGGCAAATTTTCAAATTTGAAATGTGGGAAGCAGTTGCGGTGCGATATGGTGTCGCAGGTTCCTAGGGGTGCAGTGCAATACAGCGCCGCATATGAGTTTGTGGTGCAGTTTCCTGCATGTGAGCAAAAATCATGAAAAATACTGCGGAAATTTTTTTTAAAATGTGATAAATCTTGTTCTAGCCCTCCTTCTAGTGCCAACATGTGAACCCCTAAACCTGTAATTGCATAAACATGACAAAAATTGTTAGTGTTAGATCAAAATGCAAGCAAATATGAAGGATTCCCCATGAAATCCACCTATTTAAGCTAATATTAGGAAATGAAGAGCAAAACTTAAATGATATGAAAGTAAATCCTAATCTAGCCAATAGAATGATGATCTTATTGAGGAATTGGTGCCAATGATGTGTTGCAATTGGCCCTTTCCCAATTCCTAAGTAGCAATGATATGATTGATGAAGAAATGGTCAAATCTCCAAGGAGATTTGAGCATAACTTTGGTGCAAATGTGAAAATATGGTGTATGCTTGGATGAAATGAGCAAAATTAGTTCTCAATTGGAAAGAGTAACTTTTCATGTGGATTGTGGATGAGAAATGAGGAGAGAAGTCTCCAATTTATAGACTTCAATTTAGAAGAAGTGAGAAATATTGAAGAATGTGGGACAAAGGATAATCCAATGGAATTGTGCCACTTGTCCACATGTGATTGGATGAGGAATGAGTACATTTTTCCCAATGTGCATGATAAATGCATAAATTTGAATTTGAAATGTTGAGTTGACTTGTTGAAGGGGGAAGGGAAGTGAAGTAAATGTCACTTGGCTCAAGGTCAAGGACATGTAAGAGGCATTGAATGCCTTGTTGGAAAGACCAAGTCCACTTGGCCTTTTTGAATTCAAATGAGGGAATATTCCCTTTTGATGCTTTGTGAGGGAAAATAGAAGAATTAATAAATCAAACTATTTGATTTATCGTGCAACTTGCATTTTCTAGAGGATTTTAGTGAGAAGGATTAAGTTAATCATGGATTTGATTAATTTAATGAAGAATTAGGTGATGTGACAATTTAGACTTAGATTTATGAATTGATTTAAGTCTAGATTTGAGAGGAAATGATTTATCAAATAAATTATTTAATCAAGAAGGAATATGTTAGATTAAATCAAATAAGGTTTTAATTTATTTAATTTAATAGGACTTTAGAGATTTTAATAAAATAAAATGAATTATTTAATTAAACAAGGATGCAATGATTTAATTAAATTAATTGATTAATTTAATCATTGAAAGAGGAAGACTTAATCCAATAAATAGTGATTTATTGAATTAAAAGATAGAAAGTGATGAGATGCTGAGAATGTGATTTAAGAGGAAATGTTGTTAGTAATCGGGATCAAGTGTGCCAAAACGAACTTGTAGATTTTCCATGTCTACATTTTGCCCCTCTTTGAAGCAATGTACTTGTTGCATTGATTCAAAGAATAAACTGCTATTATCAAAGGTCCGAGATTTTTTGAAATTTTTTCAGATGCCCCACTACTGCCCCAGTGGAAGGATATTGCTGGATATTGCCCCCTCGAGAGATCAGACGAAAATTTTGAATTTTTGGATGATCTCGCAAAAAATATGACAAGGTGCTCGACAGGCGAGAAATACCCTAGAATGCCAAAAAAAATGCTTTAAAATGCTAGAAGGGATGCATAATGACTCTCAACTAGACGAAAATGGGTTCGAGGGACCAAAACTCTAGCTGGAAGGTCAAATTAGGTCAAAAAACCCTAATTTTTAGGCTTAAATAGACCTCAAGGGGTCATTTTCAATTCATTTGCAGTCTTAGCATTTAGAAAATTTCACATTTGAGCTCTGAGTTTTGGTTGAAATGGCGCAACGACAACTTCCCCAGCACATGTCAGAGAGGGTTCAGACACACCAACGACCAGTCAGTGTAGGACCCGTGGTATGTACCCCTATCCAACTTTTAAATTTATCGTTTTACGTGCATTTATTAGGGTCCAAGTCCTATACAAACTGCGCGGTGCCATATGGCACTGCTAAAAATGCATTATCGCAACTGCGCAGCCCCCTATTGCATCGCATATGCGAAGTGCGCCGCACGGACCACTTTGCAATTTAGCATTTAATTAATCAAAAGTCCACCGCATGTCCCTACTCCACCGCGTGCCATAGTTAGGAATTTAGGTTTTGCCTTAAGCAGGACCGCATATGAAAAGTGCGCCATGCGGGCCACTTTGGAACTTTTGAAATGGAAAACTCTGCCACGGTAGTGCAGTTTGTAACTTTCCAAACTATGCTGCACCCGCAAACAGCGCCACACTTGCCAGTTTAGGGCGAACTTTAACGCGAAATGCGAATGAAAATTTTTCTTTTTGACGCGATGGGATTTCCTGTGCAGGAGGAGCCTGGTGTACTTTACTCGCAGGAGCACTGATGGTCGGTGCTTAGTAGACTAGGGGCTATGCATGAGTTGGTCCAAGAGCACCTTGGTACCATTGGTCTTTGGTATGTTGCATATGTCCCTCCCGTTCAGGCTCATTTAGGCATGCTTACGATCACCCTTGAGGATGTATGGCGCATCCTCTGATTGCCTATTCATGAGACCCTAGTCGTCTATGATCTGGATGCTGGCAGAGAGGCTTGTTACGAGGTTATGGAGTTGGGTGAGATTGAGTTTTGCGATGCCTAGATCGACTTAGAGTTGTACCATGGCCATGTGCACAGATACAGATTGATCATTGTTGCTATCATTTCAAGCCTTGTAGTACCTGATCGGCGGGGCTGATACTTCAGTCCAGGATGGGGACTAGCATAGGATCAGATGGTTCACCATAGGGAGTACTTTTCTTGGGGACTAGTATTACTGGCGTCCCTCTACAGGGATCTTCATGAGTTTGCTTATTTGGATAGTAGGTCCATCAAGGCTGGAGGTACCTTACTGCATATTTGGGCATGGGAGAGGATCCCAATGCTTCACCCAGATATCACACCAGTTCTCGTGGAGATAGATGATCCCCTTGTTTGGAGGTACGACGGGGTTGTGATGCACTTTTCTTTCATTAGCATAGGTGGTATTCCGCACTAGCAGTGAGTTCTTGATGAGATGAGAGAGTTCGTTTGGAGATCGTGGATGGGTGTTGGTCCATGGGGAGATGATGATCAATAGCTCTTATTTTCCTGATAGGACAGGTTGATGCAAGGTCGAGAGCACACCATGATGGAGAGGTATCTTTTGGACAGGGTTTCTCATCAGTTCGGGGATGTACAGGACAGGCCTGATGACCAGTATGTGGCCATCTTCGCAGACACAACTAGGGAGACAACATGGGGCCATCCCATCTCGATAGCCGAGGCGGTGTCCTCGTTTAGGAAGTTAGTGGCTCGACCATGGCCATATGATCAGGGACTGACAGATGTGGGGGTCACTCCAGCTTACAGGGCATGGTTCAGACCTCCACTCAGATTGATAGTTCTCGGTGCAGGGTCAGGTAGGTGGTAGAGGGTGGGGTAGAGGATGAGGTGGGCCACCTCCTCATTAGACACCTCCCAGGGATGTGGCACATCAGTCACCTATCTGAGTAGGAGGATACGATGGTCAGTCGAGGGTAGATCCTGAGCAGCAGCTAGTAGGATAGCCAATAGGACAGTCGGAGGGACAACCAGATAACCGAGATGTGCTAATTTAGCAACTATAGGGCAGGTATAGGCTTCGACTACTGAGAGAGACTAGGCACGATCCGAGAGGGATCAGGAGGTGGAACAATGGAGACAGTTAGAGAGTGCAGCATCCTCATCTCGGGGCCAATCGATCGATATTCGTGACTACAAAGAGGCTATTAGAGAGGCTGAGTACTATCAGCACCATTACCAATAGGTAGTACCATCAGACTGCAGAGTGCCAGACTTTTCCCAATAGACAGGGAGGTGAATGGAAGAGGCCCATGGTGAGAGGCAGGATGGGGAGGGCAGCAGCCAGCAAGGCCCGCCTCCTTTTTTATCATAGGATAGTTTGATTCATTTTTTATATATGGGCTGCAGTATTTTGGCCTTATTGTATTACGTATTCGATGCATATCTGATCCGATTTTGTATCATAACATTATTTTTTAATGATGTGTATGAGATGACTCGCCCTTCTATGATATGTATGGTGCAAAAGTATGATGCTTATGAGATGTTTATGAGATGTTTCTATTCTTATGCTTTATGGATGCATTTTATTTTTGTATATTTTTCATGTTTTAATGATGTAATTCATATTGATGATGGTAATGGATGCAAATGGTAATGGACGTGAATGATAATGGATGATGCAATGTTGTGCTTAAAAAATGTTTAGAATAACAACTTTTAAAATAATGATATGATACCATGTGTTTTAATGCTGATGATCATGTGGATGCAGGGCGATGCTTTGATTGCTGTTATGATACCATGTTATTATGGAAAGAAAGTAGATGAAACACATAATTAATGAATTAGTTATGGATGGAGATGGTGATTTGCATTGCTAGGAATTGAGATTTTCAAAGGGTCAATTGTGTTATGTTTGATAACACACATAGGTACGATGCATCAAGGTATTAAGGACTAGGATGGTGTTTGTACCTAGTGTGATGGACTTTGACTCGACAATCAGATAGGAGTATTCTTGTTCACACTTAACATACATACTTTGTTCGGGATGTAGTTCAGACATTCTAAACATCTCAGACCAAAACACAGAAAAGCAAGCTTTTCTATGTGGTCAACAAGATACCTAAAATATCCTCCCTGCAAACAAAACAAAATATACATAACTAATCTATTTTACAAGCTTATCCCACAAGCATAGCAGATAAAAAGATAATGATCATTTCCCCATTCCTTTCTCTCTAAACCTATTTTTTTTAGGCATCATCGAGAGGTCCTTGGAATGAGCACAAAATAAGATAAGTCACAAAGACCAAAATAACGTAAACAAACAAGCCAATGTTCTGCATACCACTAGCCAAAAATAACTACTGTGAGGGGCACCTGATGCTTATGTCCATCGCAGGAAAGCTTAATCCTAGGACATGTAGTGATTAGGGTTTTGATGGGACTGATCTGGTGATAAGCTATTGATACTCCAAGTTGACCAACTTGCTTGCTTACTGACTTAGACTTCCAAAAATTTTGACAATTAGGTGCTGAGTTTGGAACTTGCTAAACTTGCTTTTGACTGACTCACCAAATGGTGAAAGCAATGACTAACTTTATTATGAGTGAGATGGTTATGGGTGAAAGCGAGATGAAATGGATGCACCATTTTGGATTTTCAGATATTTTGAGGCTGTTTTTTGCATTTTCACTTTTTTCAATGTTTTTGGTATTTTCCAGATTTATGACAAACAGACTAACTTAAAGACCTATCCTAGGGGTCTCGGGAGCTGATCCATAGATTAGCCTTGCCTACATTATATATACAAAGACCACATAGTTCGATTGACACAAAGTGACTTGATGACAAGATGGCCAAATGGATTGCCATTTTATTGTTTAAAGGACTGACTTAAGATGCAGACTAGATGGGAAAACAGATTGCCAATGCGACGGATGCCTAAGGACTAATCCTATCTGTCTCGAGGGATGATCAAAGATCAACCTTGCCTACGTTCAAGCTCAGATATGATGTAGTTTGACAAGGTGAAAGACTGACAAGACTCAATGATGAATTTTTTGATGATTTTCTAATATTTTGATATTCTTTTGGATTTTTGAAAGATTTGGATGTTTTTTTAATTTTTTGATGATTTTGGAGATCACGAGAATATACAAGAATCCGATCCAATGTTTGTGGGAACATGCCCACAGCATGATGCAATAGACTACTTCAATGAAGGTAGGACAACCTGACCTTAGAAATGCGCCAAGTAGTACCATGGTGGAATATGATATAGACACTAGCTCAGGCTATGGTATGGATGCAAGCGGATGGGTGGATGGATGATTTGGGATGCAATGTAATGAGTGATTCATGCAAATCCTGGTAGATGGGTGGAGGGTGCTTTATTTACACTTGGTGCCTGTTTGCCAGGTTTTCACCAAGTTACTTTTTCGAAGCGCCACCGAAGTGGTTTTCACTAGAAGATGAATTTTTTCTCTTTACTATTTTCAATCCTTTTTCTAATTTTTTTTGGATTTTTGCATTTTGTGATTTTTTTGTTGTCACCAAGACGCTTATTTGCTAGGTTTTCATCAAGGTGACTATTTTTTCAAGACTTTTTCTGATTTTTTGTATTTTCTGGTTCCATACCTTGCAAGTGCTTAGGCATAAAACTTTTTGAGGTCCAAACTATTCATGGGCTCCTGTAGAGGCTTGCCTTCTAGTGTCAACAACTGATATGCCCCCAATTTGTAACTCGTGGTGATGATGAAGGGTCCTAGCCAGTTGGGCTCAAACTTTCCCTTTGTGTCCGGGTTTGGCACATTCTTTTGGTTTTATTTCAGCACAAGTTCACCAACTTGGAAAGTGCATTGCTTGATCTTCTTGTTGTAGCTCCATTTTAGGCGATTGTGGTGGACCTGTAGATGATTCAAGGCATCCATGCGCCATTTATCTAGTAATTCCAGCTCATTTAGTGTTGTAACCCTATATTCCTCATCCGTGATGAGATTTTACAGTGATATTCTCAGTGACGGGAGCTCGATCTCAATGGGGAGGATGGATTCTGATCCGTAGACCAGGGAGAATGGGGTGGCACCTGTTGGTGTGTAGATGCTAGTGCGGTAGGCCCATAAGGTAGGATTTAGCTACAGATTCCAGTCACAACCAGATTCATTGACTATTTTCTTGAGGATTTTCAGGATTGTTTTATTCGTAGCTTCTACTTGGCCATTGCCTTATGGATAGTATGGAGTGGAAAAGCGGTGTTGGATTTTAAATTTTTCACATAAATCATGGACATCCTGATTCTTAAAAGGTGTCCCATTATCAGAGATAATGGATTGGGGAACACCGTATCGGCAAATGAGGTAGTTCAGGATGAACTTGGATATTTTTTTTCCCATGATGTAGGTCATGGGAATTGCTTCGACCCACTTTGTGAAATATTTAGTGGCAGTGATGATGAGCTTGTGGCCGTTGGATGAGGTGGGTGTGATTTTGCTTATGAGATCGAACCCCCATTGTGAAAAGGGCCAAGGTGTAACAATGGGGTGTAGTTCTTGAGCTAGTGCAAGAATGAGGTCTCCATGTTGTTGGCATTGTAGGCATCTTCTGACAAAGTTGTGTGCCTCTCTCTCCATTGTCGGCCAGTAGTACCCAGTTCTCATCAAATTTTAAGCCAAGGCCATACCACTCGAGTGTGATCCACACGTGCCTTTCTGTACCTCAATTAGAGAAGTCATGGCCTCCTCAGGTTTTAAACAACGTAGCAAGGTTCCATCAATACTTCTAAGGAAGAGGGTCTCTCCTAGGATGATAAATCATGAAGACCTTTTGAAAAAAGTGCCTTTTAGGTTTGGGGTGATGCCAGTTGGGAGGATTCCTAACTTTAGGTAGGTGTATATGTCATGATACCAAAGGTCACCGGGACCAACGATTTCACATGCGTATTCTATGTCTTGTACCTTGAAAGTGGGTACGAGAAGCTACTCTACCAGGAATTCGTGTTTTGAGATGTTGCGGGGGATGTCTAGTAAGGATCCAATGGTCGCCATTGCATCGACTACTCTGTTGTTTGTCCTTGGTATCTACTCAAAGGTGATGTCAATGAATGATTCTTTTAGGCTTTCTGCCACCTTTTTGTATGGTGCGAGCTTATCATCCTTAGTTTGGTATTCACCGTTGACTTGGTTGATGAAAAGTTGTGAGTCCCAATAGACCTTTAGTGCCATGATTCGCCACTGTGTTGCAATCTTGAGGCCTATGGTCAAAGCCTCGTATTCTGCAATATTGTTGGTACAGGGGAATGCCAGTTTATATGATCTAGGTATACAGTCTCCTTGCGGAGTGATGAAGAACACACCAGCTCCTGATCCATGTTGTGTGTGGGAGCCATCGAAGTACAATTTCTAGTGGTCGGCTGCACCAAGGTTAAAAAGGGACTCATCTGGGAATTCTGATATGAGTGGGTTGTCTGTGTAGAGGGGAGCTTCTGCCAGCTGATCTGCAATGATTTGTCCCTTTATGGATTTTCGTTCTACATACTCGATATCATGTTCAGACAATATCATTACCCACTTAGCCATTCTACCTGTAAGCATTGCTTTTGACATTAGATATTTCAAAGGGTCTATCTTGGCAATCAACTTGATTTGATGAGCTAGCATGTAGTGTCTGAATTTTTGAGCTGCAAATACCAATGCTAGGCAAGCCTTTTCTATTGATGTGTAATTGAGCTCGTGCCCCACCATTGTTCTACTGATGTAGTAGATGGCTCGCTCAATTCCCTTTTCATCATGTTAGGCTAAAAGGGCACCAAGGGCGGCTGTTGTTGCTGAGATATACAAAATCAATGGTTTCCATACAATTTGTGGCATCAACACAAGTGGTGTAAGTAGATATTCTTTTATTTTACTGAATGCTTGCTCGCATTTGTCGTCCCATCTGAAAGCTACTCCCTTGTGGAGCAGGTGTGAATAGGCAATCTGCTTATCTACCAGTTGTGCTATGAATCTTCGGATGGACTGGAGTCTACCTTGTAATCCTCTTAGTTGTTTTAACATTCTTGGCACTTCCATTTCAAGGTTTTCTTTTACCTTTACAGGGTCCACCTCTATCCCTCTCATTGAAACTATGTATCCCAGCAGCTTTCTTGATTGTACCCCAAAAGACACACTTCTTTGGGTTGATTCTAACCTTTTATTGTTCTAGCCTATCAAAGATACCGCTTAGAGTTGTTACATGGTCCTGTCTTTTCTTTGATTTAGGCAGTATGTCATCCACATAGTCTTCGACTGTTTTATGGATCATGTCATGGAAGATCAATGTCATGGCTCTTTGGTATGTAGCTCCTACATTTTTCAACCCAAATGGCATTACATTCCAGCAGTAGGTGCCCCAAGGACATGTAAAGGTTGTCTTATGTTGGTCTTCCTTTGCTATCATTATCTGATTATACCCCGAGAAGCCATCCATTAGGGATAGCATCTCGTGTCCGGCCATCATATCCACTATCATGTCAACGTTGGGTAGTGGAAAATCATCCTTAGGACATGCTTTGTTTAGGTCTCTGAAATCAGTGTAGATGTGGATGCCCCCTTTCAGTTTTGAGATAGGTACAAGATTTGATACCCATTCTGGATAGTCGATCAGGCATATGAAGCCAACATCCAGAAGTTTCTGCAGCTCAATCTTTACGAGCAGGGCTATTTGTGGGTGCATCTTCCTTAGCTTTTGTTTGACTAGTTTTGCTCCGGGGTAAACAACCAAATGATGAACTACTATTTCAGGGTCCAGACTTGGCATGTCAGCATAGGTCCACACAAAATTTACCTTTCTTTCTTTTAGGAATGTTGCCAATATTTCTTGTTCTTCTATTTGAAGTGTTTGAGCGTATAATGTGATTTGCGGCTCTATTTCTATTCCCAAGTTCATAGGGTTGCATTGTTCTTCCAATACTGCTGATTTCTCCTGATGTGGAGCAGTAGAGGGGAGATTAATCCTTCATCCTCTGGTGCCTCAGAGAGGTTTTCACCATCGGATGCGTCCTTTATTTTTACTATTTTGTGGTTAGAGAGTGCCACAGTGTGGTTTTCACTCAATAACTCTCAACTTATTCTCGATATTTTTCTTTTGCGACTGAAGGGATTAATCATCTCCCCATAGTATGCTTGTGTGTTCAATGTGATGTTGAATCCAACCTTGTGATCCCTGCATGAAACTGTATCCCTTAGTCCCATGAATTCCGAGAGGGCCTCATCATTTTCGAACTAGTCTAGAATCGGTGGTCCCCATTGCTCGTGATGAATGAGTTGCTGGTGTACTAAGGTAATTTAGTTAGTTGGTTGGTTTGTCTCAACTGTGGAGGCACTTATCATTAACAAGGTGGAATCCTCAAAAATAGGGAGACTTGATATGGTATCCTCATCATCACTACTAGCACAAACATCAGTGATGTCAAAGTTGTAATTGTCGAGTGGGATCCCTAAGCAAACGGGTGGTCTAGGAGTGGTTGTTGTTACCTGAGGAGAGGATCTAACTGCTCTTCTGGGAGTACCTCTGCCACGTACGGTTATACTCAGAGGAGTATAACCAAGGCCAAGGTTTTGCATTCTTCTTTCTACAATGATGGGCTCCAACCGTCCATCGCTATTTCTTCCTAGGCTCTCATTCTTGTTATAGCCCATACCAAACATCATTTGTAACCCTCTGTTAGTTTCCTCCATGGGTAGGGTGGGAGTGGGTCTTTCATCTTGGAATAGTGTGTTTGTGATCTCCTCTTCATCCACATTTTCTTGACTCAGATCCCCCCAATAGTGGAATCCAGAGGGTTCTTCTCTAATAGTGTGGACTAGTGGTTGAAGCAGCTGGGGTTGCCCATGTGACCTAGGAGATTGTGGTAACTCTCCTACAACAAAAGAATTTCTCCTCATTCTATAATCACCACATCCATTATCCTATATCATGTTCTTAATCTTAGATATGTCGGGCATGGCGAGTGTCTCTGTCACAGAAGTGGAGGCGATATTAGTTGGGTCTATGTATGAAGTAGATGGTCCTTCATCATTTTTGGGTACTTGAGGGATCTTGTAAAACTTGGCTTCCAAGTTTTTGCAATAGGCAAAAGGTTCAGGATCCCCATGTATAGTGACCTCCTCATTCTGATGTGAGAACTCAATGTACTGGTGATAAGTTGAGGCCACTGCCTTGATTCCATGTATCCATGGGCGTCCCAGGAGGATGTTGTATGGTAGATCTAGGTCGAGAACCTGACAGGTGCTTTCCATGGTTGCCAGCCCCACTTGGATGGGGATCTTGATAGTGCCCTGAGACACTCTTTCCTGGTCATCATATGCCCTTATTGTGATGCTTTTGTTCTTATTGATGGAATCCTCAGCGAATCCCAATTTCTTTATAAGCTTTAGCCAATAAATATTAAGGCTTGCACCTCCATCTACTAGGACTCGTTTGACTTTCTTTTTATGGATTAGTACTTCGAGGTGGAGTGCGCGGTTATGAGATGGTTGTGGGGGGAAATCTTGTTCTGAAAATGTAATGAGATTTGGGGTAACGATGTTACCCACCATAGCCTGAAATTGCTCTGTGTCAAGGGTGGCAGAAACAATAGACTCAACTAGTGCTTCATCAAGGATCTTCCTATGGGCGGCAAAGATTTTCAGTAATTCCATGATGGAGATTTGGGCGGGTGTTCTTTTCAGCTGGTCAATGACATTGTAATCATAAGGGATGGCCTTTTTATTGCAAATGGGGGTCTTAGTAGGTACCCCAATGATGGCAACCTTTCTGCCTCGTGTGGTGACTCCACAGTCATTGTTGGCTCCTTTGATATTTATGACGGTGACCATTTCATCAACACATCCAACTATCTCCTCGTATACTAGATTAGCACTAGCATACTTTTGCTTGCCCTTATTATTTCCTTGATTATTTCATAGGTTATTCCCTTGGTTATGATTTGGCATCGGATTCGTGTAAATTTTCAGGTCTTGGATTCCGACCGGCTGCTCAATGTTGATGACCTTGTCCTCAATGAGGTCTTGGATGATGTTTTTGAGTCTCATGCAATTGGCGGTGGTGTGTCCTTTGACTTTTTGAAAGTCACAAAGGAGATTCTCATTGTACCACGACAGTTTGGTCATGGGCTCCATGTATTACTTGGAGCTAGAGATCTTGATTAGATTCTCTTTGACCAGCTTCTTCATTATGGACTCAATTGATTCACTAAGAGCTGCAAGCTTCCTCTTGGGGGAAACTTGTTGCAGGGAGGTGGTCCTCCTTGATACCCAAATTGTTGACTTGATTTGTGGAAGGTGGTTGTGGCTGTGCTACTACCGCATTAGTCTGCACATTGTTGTGATTATGATTTTGCGGTTGATGATGGTTTTGGGTATTCTGCTTAGGAGCACTGATGACCACTTTAGCATCAACCACGCCGTCGTTCATGATATTTTTATTCCTCGACCATGTTCAAGGTTTATCATTGTAGTTGTTAGATGGGTGGTTATCCTATGGTGGAGTGAATGTTGGTGCTTCTCCTCGCGTAGTAAGTGCTCTTTCAATGTTGAGCGCCTTTGGAATCAGTTGATCGTACGATGTGATGCACTGCATTTTTAAGTAGAATGCCAAGTTTTCATCTAGATTGGCTATGATGGTGCAGACGTGTTGTTCCTCTGACATGGTCCACTTGCTTTGATTGGCCTTGGATCACCATCTTTACAAGAAGGATGCAAATAGCTCTCCTTTTCCTTGTTTGAGTGTAGGTAGTTCCTCCAAACTAACATCTGCACCCATATTAAAAGCATAATTCTTAAGGAAAGCCTCCACTATTTCCTCAAATGTTTTAATGCATGTGGGTAGGCGAGAAAATCATTCCATAGCTGGACCAGTCAGGCTTTGGGGGAAGAGTCGTATTAGATACGTGTTATCATATGCGACTTCCATGCAGTGCACCTGAAATTCCCTGACCTAGTTTTCAGGGTTACCCGTTCCATTGTATTTGTCAAATTTGGGGATCTCAAATCCCTTCAGGAATGGTACCATGGTGAGACTCCTATCGAATGGATAAGGGCACAAATTTCCTAGTGTCCTTGTGGTTTTTCCTACTTGTAAGTCCAACACTTGATGCAAGAGCAGTTTGATTTGTGTTGCGACATCCTTGCTCGGATCGGGAGGTGGGATGAATGAGTTGTGAGGTGTTTGAGGTGTTTGATGGGTGAGGAGAGTACTAGTGGGAATTTGCTGCAAGCTTGGTTGTGCATTCAAAGAGTGATGGTATGCCTTCATTTGCATCAACAACGCTTGTTGTTGATCTTGCTGTTGTTGTTCTAACAACGCTTATTGTTGGTCCATCTACTGCTATTCCCATGAGCCCTGCTATTGGTCAATCTGTTGTTGAGCTATTAAAGCTTGTTGTTGGTCTAACTGTTGTTGTGCCAACAAAGCTTGTTGTTTAGCTTGTTGTTGTGCCTCAAATTCTTGCAGGGCTTGTTGGTAGGCTTGTAGATGGATCGCTTGCAATTGTGCTTGGTACTGTACTTGAGCTTGGGCTTGTGCTTGTGCTTGCGCTTGTGCTTGTGCTTGCACTTGAGCTTGGGCTTGTGCTTGTTCTTGTGCTTGTGCTTACACTTGGGCTTGTGATTGTGCTTGTGCTTGTCCTTGTGCTTGCACTTGGGCTTGTGCTTGCACTTGAGCTTGGGCTTGTTCTTGCGCTTGAGCTTGGGCTTGTTGTTTTTACTGGAGTACTGTCTGTTGGTTGGCCCTTTGGAGGGTTTGGATTAGCATGGTGAATGAGTTTGTCGTATTGGCTTTTGGTGGAATTGGTGGTGGAATAGGAATCATGCCAACCATTGTGGCAGGTGGAGGGATTGTGGTGGTGATCGGGATTTGGGTTGTGGGGGGGGTGGTTGAGATGATTGGTCCTTGAGATGGTATGCTTTGGGATACTTGAGGACTAATTGCGGTTATGGCTTGTATGGTTGCCACTTGTTGTTGTGATGATGTGGGCAAGAAGAGGGAATTGGGCATGATGTTTTGATTGCTAGGTTCCAAGAAACCATCGATGTTGATAGGAGGAAAACCCAATCTAAGGGGTGATGTGGTGGCAAATGAAAATGGGGGAAGAGGTGGAATGTTACCTTGGAAAAAAGGATTTGCAACGTCAATTGTTTCAAACAAGCTTCCTTCTTCAAGTGGTAGAGAAACTTGTATGTTTGATTGACAAGCTGGTGTTGCACGGAATGAAGATGAGCCAACATGTTTATGGAAGGTGAGTGGGACATATGGGTGGGATGGATTTTCTAGAACAATGTAACCGGTGTGGTGGTGATGACTGCTTCTTTGTTAGCCACAAGGTGATGTTTTTGCAATTCTTGGAACATGGCACTCCCCTTCTTCACATTTGGCGAGGTTGGTGTGATGAATGATATGGTGCAAGGTACTTATTGATTGGTGTTTGACATTAGGGATGCATTTGGAATAGGCACATTTGTACTAGTGCTTATGTCAAAGTCAGGAGGGGGCAGACCCCTCCTCTTGCTATCATATTTAGGTACTTGAACATAGCACTAAAAATTTTGTGGTTCTCTGGATTTTGAACCATTTCCATGATTTCGGATTGTGTCATCCCCTTGTCTTCATTCGTGATGTCCTCTTGATGACTCTCCTCTTGAGGATCTTGTGATGATAAGGGAGGGTTGCTTGGGGGATTGCTTGATCTTGCTAGGTTCACTTCGCTGTTTAAATGACTCATGTCCATAGAAGTTGATATTTCTCTGATATTCTCCATGTTCTTCTTGTGTTGAGATCTTGTTTGGACCATAAAAAATAGGGATTTGTTCGATCCTAACCCTTTAGGTCCAAAAGAGAAGAACTAGGGAAGCTAAAAGATCAAAGATGGTGGTAATGGTGATGGGCTAAATGGATGGGATGAGTGAGTGAAAAAACTTTTTGAAGAACTTTTGAAGGTATATGCTAAACTTGTAAGGGCTTTTGAATTGATTGATTGTGATAATTTGACTAGATGCATTAAATCAAACAGGATTGTTGTGAAGTTGTATTCCCTAGGAAGTTGTGTTATCCTAGGGGAACTTGCACAAATGGATGAATTGGCTAAATGTGTTAAGCCAATGTAATTGTGAACTAATAGACTTTAGGAAGTTGCATTATCCTAAAGAAAATTTGTCCAATGGTTGAGACTATGTTGGCTAGGTGTGTTAAGCCAAGATATGGTGATGTTGATTTAGCCCTCTAAGTTCAGCGTGATGATTGTTCCTAGAGTTCACAAAAGGTTTGATGATGAAGTGGGATTTGGTTGATGGAGGAATGAATGAGAATGATGACTTTGATCTTGAATCTTAACCTAGATATGACTCTCTCTAAAAAACCTCGGTATTGAAGAACATGCTAGACTTCCTATGGGAGAAAAGCAAACCTTCGAAATAGTTTGGAAGTTTGTTGACAATAAAATGCATACAATGCGGGATTATTCCTTGAGGCTTTTTTGTAAAATTTGTATACAATTCTCTCCCTTACATCAAGGAGCATCTCAAGGCATTTTTCACGGATTTTTAGACTTACTTTCTTGAACTTTGGCTTTGGGATTTTGATCTTGCGGGAAATCATTGGAAACAACACATATGTAGTTCAATTTGTCTCTTTATCTTAGTTTAATGAAATTCTTTTTATCCAAGACACTTGCTTACTTAGGTTTCAAACTATATGTCTAGTGTCCCATTTTCTTTCTCATCCCACAAGGTCCTTTGTGTGGAAATTGAGGAAAATAGGGCAAAATTTCCTTATGTTTAGCCTTATTGAAAACAAATGACGGTAGAATTTTGTGCACTTAGAAACCTCTAGGAATATGATTCCTAGGGAAAGCAAGAGTGTCCAACTTCGTCAAGAGGTATTTGTTTCCCACAAGGTGTTTGAAATTTGAAGCTTTTTTATGAATGTTTGTTTTCAAGTGTTTTGAGGACCAAGCAATGTGTTCTTTCCAAGCACTTTTACACTCCTAGGATGATGAGGCAATATTTTGTTGGGTTCCCACATAGATAAATCCAGCTGTGCATATCTTGTGCGAATGGCTAAATGCTTGACCACACTCGCTCCCCTCCATGACACTCACTTATTTGGGTCAGCCAAGCATTAGTACCCATGAATCTCCCATGGCATACTTTCCATTTCCGCAGTAAGACCGCAGGTATAATGTGGGGCGGCTTCAAAGGACAGAACCTTTTGCACCAATAAGATAGACAAGGTTTTGGCCTTTTTCTAAACAAGGGGTTCTAATTTGGGCATTCCGTTCGTGGGGGATTATCCAACATCGGCGAGAGTCCATTGTTGTCCATCTCGTCGGAATAATCCTCATGATTCTTGAACTTTCCTCAAGAATCCACACTTATATACCGGTTGGAAGTCGCTTGGCTTTAGCGTGTTCTCGATTGGGTCGTTCCCTTGGGTGAGTACTTTTTCCCACAAGGCAGGCCCTCTAAGATAAACAATAGCGAACAAACATTATTCGTAGTTCGATTGACTTTTGTTTAAAAATAAAAGGAGAACACTTGCAATAAGTTATTCACACTCGCATGTTTTGTTCATTTTTAAGTGCCCAAATCGAAATGTGGAGGCAATCTTTTTAACAACCTAATATTACCAAAATGTTTTTCTCAAGATCGCAATGAAGTGCGAGAGAAGCGCATACACATTTTTGATAACATTTATTTGTAAAAAAGATTGCAAAACATGGAAAACATTTGTTCATTTTTAAACCTCCAAGAAAAGATGACTTCTTTTTCAGCACCAAATAAAAATGTGAATTTTCCTTGTTCAATTGTTACCTTTTAAACAAAATCTAGTGTGTTTGCCTAAAGTTCTTTTTAGCCCCTTGGCAACTTTTGAAAGGAAATTTGATTTTGTTAATTTTAGAACCTGAAGTAAAGCTAGTATCCTAAAATAAAAGAACTTATCAAATCCTTTATAGAGTGTTAAAAAACACTTTAGTGTTTAAAAACACTTTGTAGAAAACTAAACATGGTGCCATATAAAAAAAAATTTGGTTGTTCTTTTTAAACCCAAAGTAAAATTAGTTTTCCTAAGGCCAAAGATATTTAACAAACTTTCTTAAGGAGTGTTAAAGAACACTTTTAGTGTTTAGGAACACTTTGGTTTTGTGAACATGGTATCATGATGGACATTTTTCTTTTCTTTTCCTCTTCTCCAACCTGCAAAATGATAGAAAAACCAGAGAGCAATAATACAACAAACCAAGTTAATGCTAAAAAAGTTAAAAATTTATTCAAATTTTAAAAACAGACTGTTCCCGCGATGGAGTTTAGCAGGTGCGGTGCTATTTAGAAAAATAGGCGGTGCTGTACAGTGTCGCATGGTCGATTGTATGCAGTGCTCTACAGACATAGAGACTGCAGGTGCGGTGGAGTTTGGAAGTGGCAGAAGTTGTCAAATGTTCAATTTTGAAACGCGGGAAGCAGTTGCGGTGCTATATGGTGTCGTGGGTTCCTAGGGGTGCGGTGCAATACAACGTCGCATATGAGTCCGCGGTGCAATACAGGACTGCCTGAACTAGCCGCGGTGCAGTTTCCTACATGTGAGCAAAAAATATGAAAAAAAATGCAGAAATTTAAAAAAAAACGTGATAAATCTTGTTCAAGCCCTCTTTCTAGCGCCAAAATGTGAACCCCTAAACCTGCAATTGCACAAAAATGACAAACATTGTTAGTGTTAGATCAAAATGCAAGCAAATATGAAGGATTCCCCATGAAATCCACCTATTTAAGCTAATATTAGGAAATGAAGAGAAAAATTTAAATGATATGAAAGTAAATCCTAATCTATCTAATAGAATGATGATCTTATGGGGGAATTGGTGCCAATGATGTGTTGCAATTGACCCTTTCCCAGTTCCTAAGTAACAATGATATGATTGATGAAGAAATGGTTAAATCTCCAAGGAGATTTGAGCATAACTTTGGTGCAAATGTGAAAATATTTTGGATGCTTGGATGAAATAAGCAAAATTAGTTCTCAATTGGAGAGAGTAACTTTGCATGTAAATTGTGGATGAGAAATGAGGAGAGAAGTCTCCAATTTATAGACTTCAATTTAGAAGAAGTGAGAAAGATTGAGCAATTTGGGACAAAGGATAATCCAATGGCATTGTGCCACTTGTCCACATGTGATTGGATGAGGAATGAGCACATTTTGGCCAATTTGCATGATAAATGCATGATAAATGCATAAATTTGAATTTGAAATGTTGAGTTGACTTGTTGAAGGGGGAAGGGAAGTGAAGTAAATGTCACTTGGTTCAAGGTCAAGGACATTTAAGAGGCATTGAATGCCTTGTTGGAAGGACCAAGTCCACTTGGCCTTTTTGAATTCAAATGAGGGAATATTCCCTTTTGATGCTTTGAGAGGGAAAATACAAGAATTAATAAATCAAATTATTTGATTTATTGTGCAACTTGCATTTTCTAGAGGATTTTAGTGAGAAGGATTAAGTTAATCATGGATTTGATTAATTTAATGAAGAATTAGGTGATGTGGCAATTTAGACTTAGATTTATGAATTGATTTAAGTCCAAAATTGAGAGGAAATGATTTATCAAATAAATGATTTAGTCAAGAAGGAATATGTTAGATTAAATCAAATAAGGTTTTAATTTATTTAATTTAATAGGATTTTAGAGATTTTAATAAAATAAAATGAATTATTTAATTAAACAAGGATGCAATGGTTTAATTAAATTAATTGATTAATTTAATCATTGAAAGAGGAAGACTTAATCCAATAAATAGTGATTTATTGAATTAAAAGATAGAAAGTGATGAAATGCTGAGAATGTGATTTAAGAGGAAATGTTGTTAGTAATCGGGATCAGGTGTGCCAAAACGAACTTGTACATTTTCCATGTCTACACACGCTTTAAAAAATAATTAAAAATAAATTATCTTACTGTCAAGTTGGAAGAAACCAATGGAAAGACTCACTAGTACAACTGGTAGCTCCACCACTAACCCCTAAGTCAAAGATATATCCATATCCAAATATATCCACTATAGTTAGATAAGTGTCCTCCCAATCATTGCTTCATTAATTCTTACATCTATGCATACCTCTAGTGCACCATATACCCCTCAATTAGGATTTGAAAGATCTACCACAGATAATTGAAGATCACTATCATCTCCCCTATTAGTAGATTAATTGTATTCATCTTTAAGTGGCATATCTCAAGCAAAGGAGATTACATTGCCTAATTTTCTTATATCTTAGGCATGGTGGTGATATCTTATAGCCTATCATTATTAAATCTCACTCTTCATCATGAAAACATTGTAGCAACTCCATCACACCTTATCAACACTCTCACATCATGAGCATCAATAATCACACCTACAATTGTTACATGTCATTAGTCATCCATTTCCTCTAATATTTGTTCTATTTTTCGTCTTAATCTAAATGTTGCTTTTAATAGCACACTTGATCTTTTCTTGGCATACATGCTTCTTTTTTTGGAACAAAAACCAATATAACTAATACATGGTGTATATTTCATTTCCATAGAAAAAATGGCATGTGTCATAACTAATCTAGGTTTTCAATGTGAGGAGGCTTTAATGTATGATGAAACTCAAGACTAGATTTGAGTTAAATGTAGGTGTGGGCAATGACCTTGGTTGATAGGGTAGAAAGAATAATAGGATATAAATATGTCCCTAACATAAGGGTATATCAATAATATAATAATGTATAAGAGGGAAATAATGATACCTTTGATTTAGGTGTATATGCTAGGTAAGGTGGGTGCATAAGGTGGAGAAGTTATAATTCTCCTAATATAAGGATATAGAAATGAAATCCTAAGTTGTAAGGGGAAAGAAATTTACTCTATAATGTAAAGATATGCAAATGGAATCTTAGCACACAATGGGGAAAGCATGATTCCCCTAAAGGGTAACTCTAAAAGTTTGATGTGACAATGCAAGATCAAAATGTAAGCTTCAAAAGCATGACATACTGAGGGGGGCTCAATAAGTGATTTTAAAAAGTATGATGTATCAATGTAAGAAATATTTTAAAATATGACGATAAAAGTGAATAGCTAGAGGTTAATGACTAAGGAACAAGCATGAGCATAAGCATAGAATGGGAAACAAGATGTGAACATGAGAAAGAAACACTAGTAGAGTGAAAGGTCTATAAAATCACAAATTAATAAGGATAAAAGAAAATAGAAAAATAGAAACAATAAAAGTAGAAGTGGAATCCATGTAGGAGTGAAAGATAAAAATAAAAGATAAATAAAGTATAGTCATCAAAAGTAACATACAAACTGAAACGATGGAAAAGATAGGTGGGGATGATGAATGAGTTCACCCCCAAGGCCTGTATTTCCCTTATTTCATTAAAATTGTAAGCTATAAAATAGAAATGAAGAAATGTAATCAAATCTAACTAAAATAGTTATCAAAAGTCATAACTAGAAAGGAGAAAACAATGTGTACCTTTCACAAAAATTCACCTTTTGAAGCTCACTAAGGACTCATTCGCCCTATGGCGAAGGGGTCCTAGCTAGGGTTCCTAGAAAATTATTTATGGGTTCTCTTCTACCATGTCTACACTTCCAAATTCCAGATGCTCACTGTCAGACAATCGAAAATAAATTTTGTAGAGGATTTTCCATGACTTGACAACTTTTCTTACAACTTTGCAACTTTCTTCAATTTTTCTCTTCAAAGGATCTTTAACCTAAAATCTGCAATCACACATCAAAGAGAGAAAAAATTTGTTTGTTAGGTGAATGGGGGTTTGCCCTAGTCAAATCCGATTTTGGTAATTAAACCTTGAAGAGAAATAGAAAAGCATGAAGGAATGATGAATGGACAACAATATGTAACAACTCACCAAACATTATTTGAAAACTTAGACAACAAATCTGCAAATTAGCATGTGGCCTCAATGAATGCAAATTTTGATCATGAAACTTGATTAGAAATAATTCCTTTGATATGCTTGAATAAATATTGAACTCTACATCACCATATTAGCTCAAATAGCATGCATGATGCAATAAATTTTTGACATGATGAAAGGAATCTTGATTGCTACAATAATCTTCAATAAATCTACCCTTGAATGCTTTGAAAATACTCTTTAAAGACTCCTATAATGCTCTTGTGAAATTACTAAGTGCTCATGAAAAATTTCTAGGTGCTAGGTGAAAACATAGTGAAATAACCTTATATTTATATGTATCTTAACATTAATTCCCGAAAATCAAATATCACAAGCCGACATTGAATTATAGATTTGAAATCATTAAAATACCACCAAAAACATATTTTAAACGGGGGTCCTAGGTCTAAGTGAGGACCCATTCGCCATAATGGGTCCTAGGCTACTTACCTAAGACACACATTGCTTAGTGTTAAACATTATGTTAAATAAGGGTCTTAGATCTAAGTCATGACCCATTTTCCCTATGACGAATGGGTCCTAGGTCACTTACCTAGGACACACATCTTCCAAAGTTAAGTGTTGTGTAATGGCATTCATGAATATCGGTTTTATCTCTAAAAAAATGCAATTAATTAAAGTTGGATTTGAATTAAAGGGGCCAATTAAGGAAAGTTAACCTCAATTAATTAATAAAACCCTAGATTGATGTGAAAATGTAAAGGTACACCTTACAACACCAAAAATAAGGCAAAATTAAGTCTATTTTATTAAAAGGACCCTAAACTTAATGTGAATATGAAAAACATATTACAACACTAAATTAAGGCAAAATTAAGCTCATTTCATTATTAATTATTCATTCCCAAATGAAGTGTGAAAAAATGATACTTTTTCCTACACTACACAAACATAGAAAAAAATATGTCAAACAAAAGAACAACTCTCCTCATTTTTGAAATGTAATAATGATATTAACTCGTAAAAGAGAAAAACAACTATTATAAATATGCTAATATAAAAGTAAATCTTAAAATAAAAGAGGCTCTCACTTACACATCAACTTATAATTTCTTTTAACATATGAAACACTTCAACTAACTCTCACCATAAATTATATATTATTTTTATCTTTAAAAATATCTCTTGCAAAAAAGTATTTGTTTTGGACTCGCACACCTTCATCTTTACTAGACGACTTTCGACACTCATTTTGAAAAGTATAAAATGAGGTTTGCATCCAGAATCACTTGCTTCGTCAAGAGCGAAGCACTTGCGGGCAGCGGCTATCCAGCCCCAAAAATATTAGTAAGTGAGTTAACTTATTTTTCAATTTAGTAAAATAAAATGATTAGTAAGTGAGTTAACTTATTTTTGTAAATGATTTTTTTTTTTTTTAACTGATTTAATGATTTATAAATTTATTGTTCTTTCACATTTAAGATTAAAAAGGATATAGAATTTTTTAATTTTTTAAGAATTATTATTATTTTAAAAATGATATTTATTTTATTTTATTTATTAAAAACATTTATAAGATTTTTTAAGAATTTAAAAAATATAACATAATTTTTTGTTTAAAAATAATATTTTATTTTATTTTAAATTAATTAATATATTTAATATATATATATTATTCATTAATAATTATTTTATTTTATTTTATTTTAAAACTTGATATATTATAAATCATATATATATATATGTGTGTGTGTGTGTGTGTGTATTGATTTAAATAATTAAAGTTATATTATTTTATAAAATAAATACTTTATTAAATTATATTTATAATTTAAATATTATTCATAATATATAAAGTATTAAAATTAAGTAAGTTGATTTATCAATTTTTTTATTTAAGTTACTTTTTCTTTTATTTATATATTTGTGAGTTTTTCTTTGCATTTTCCTTTATGCATATATAGATGAATATTATTAATAAATTTGCTAATAATATTAATCTATATCTTTATTAATAATATTATTTAATATTATGATATTTTAGTTATTATTATGTGTATTAATATTATTATATATATGTCTAAGTTTATCTTACCATTGTATTTCTTTAATCTTTAGATTAACATTATTAACAACATTAATAGTATTATTCAATAACACTTTTTTAATTTTTCTTTAACTCTTTCTTTTATTTCTATAGATATTATCAATTTGTTACACTATTCCATTTACTTTCATAGATCTTTTTTAAATAATTTAATTTATATGTATGTATGTTTATTTTTTTATTATCAATTCATTACTTTATTCTATAATTTTTTAACTTTCTTTTCACTTGATCTAAGTTTTTATTTTATTTTTGGTTCTTTCACATCAATTTAATTTATAATTAATCTATAACTTAATCTATAATGTAATTAATTACATCATAGATTAAATATATTATATTTTATCTATGATGTGATTGAAATATAGATTAACTATAGTTTAAATTGAGTGAAAGAACTAAATATAATTTAATTTATATTTTGAAAATATATATTTATTTTATTTTGTTAAAAAATATATATAAGATAAATTTTCAAAAAGTCTTATAGATGTTTTTTAACAAACTAAAATAAAAATAAATAAAATAAATATATCATTTTTAAAATATAAATTAAATTATATTTAGTTCTTTCACATCAATTTAATTTATAATTAATCTATAACTTAATCTATAATGTAATTAATTACATCATAGGTTAAATATATTATATTTTATCTATGATGTAATTTTATTTTTTTTAAGGCAAGGAGCACGAGGCTCATATAATATATTATAAAATATAGAGGTATACATAATAGATTTTTAACTACAAAAAGGGCTCTTGCATAGCTAGATTGCAAACATTGAAATACATTGTGATATGGCACTTTCATTGCCAGAATAAACTTGTTTTTCTAGATTTACAAAACTCCTAATCATGTCAAAAAATGGCTCTTGGATAGCCAGTTGCAACATTGACCACAGGGCAGCTAATACCATGAAATCCGATTCATCAAAAACATTTTACTAATAGCAAAAAGAGACGATGGATGGGATGAGCAATTAGAGACACCCTTCGAGAGCAAAAATGCAACAACATTTCATTGTTATTCTTCCATTTGATCGACTGGAGAAGCACCATCAGAAGCTTCAAAGTCGACATCAGCTGATGCAGGAATAGTAACATTTAGATTTGGCAAGATGGGAAATTGAATTAAATTATTTCCATTTGCAGAAACAACATCCTCAACTGTCAAAGGTACTACAGAAGCAACATCCTCAACTGTAACAGGTTCAACATGTTCATGGGAGAGGAACACGAAGAGAGCTCAGGCTCGCCATTTGATCTTGAATGGGAGGTCCTCATCTAGCTCGATGGAGAAACACTCCAGAGCCTGGTCCAGCTAGTCCATTGAAAGAGAAGCAAGAGAAGATCTAATGGCATGTGGATATTTGGCAAGATATTATCAAACCACCATCATTACTATTGCATCCACCATATCTTCTCAAACTTCCTGAACCCGCTTATCCACTATTTGCCAACAAAAAAAGTTGTCGCATGCTGATTGTGCATTCAGCTCTTCCCAAGAAACTATTTTCCTAGCAAACAACTTTCTCCAAGCACTTCTCTGAGAGCCCGTACCACCATCGAACAAAGTACAACGAATGTCAAGTGCAAGTAAGAAATAATTTCAAACCCAAATAGCTGCTAAAAAACCTATATAGACACTTTATGAATTGCCAAATTAAATGAAGATCATTTAATTTGTGATTGGAGAATGGCTACCAATAATTCATTTTCCAAGTAGAGCTAAGCTGAGAGTGAATCAAGCTACACAAAGACGAGAAAAAAGATTAGGAAGAAAGCACACAAAAGCTATCTTCTTTTGGACGCTTTTGTGTCTCTCAAAACTTTTGTGTGAAGTTCAGGATCAAGTTGGAAATCATGGTTTGAGAGAGTTTTTTCTCCTTGATGCAGAGTGCAACCTTGATTGGCCAAATGATCTGAAACAAAGTTTGCTTCTCTGTAACAATTTATTATTGAAAACTCCTCTGTTTGTGAGAGAATAGATTTAATTTCTTGCAATATGTAATCAGTTTTCCAATTCTTGTCTTTTGGATTTCTGAAAGCCAAAATCGTATTCATAGAATCCCCTTCTATGATTAATTTTTTCAAATCTAAGGACATTGCAAGCCTAACACCATAAATTAGGGTCGGATATTTTGCCACATTGTTGGTGTTGTTTGCAATGTTGGCCATCCCACCTTTAATAACTAATCCATGATGATTCCTAATGAAATAGCCAATTCCAGAGATCCCTGGGTTTCCTTTTGATGCACCGTCAAAATTCAGCTTGCAAAAGTTCATGACCGAAGCTTTCCACCTAATTTCTTTCTTGTTTATTGGCTTGCAAAGTTTACCAGTAGGCTACCTTTGAATGGGAGAGACAAGGATTTCCATTATGCCAATAAAGCACTATTCCATGAAGAGAAAGTTGAATTCAATTTCTTGTGCTTTGATACTTGTGCCATGATTGCCTCTGAAATTGAAGATTCAATATTTAAGAGAACTTCTTTGAACTCATTTATTTCCTTTCTGAAAATTATCTTATTCCTTTCCCACCAAATGTTCCATATTAGAATGACAGGGGCAATAGACCAAATACATGAGAAAAAATAATCTAAATACAAATCGGGCCAAGAGTCAAAGACTAATTTGATTTCAAAATGGAGAGGTGCTACCCAATTTAATTTTGATTGAAGCCATTTCCAGCATAAAGAAGCAAAAGGACAATTTAGAAGCAAGTGATTTGTTGTCTCATTAGTCTCATTGCAAAGTACATAGTTGAATGGTTGAGCGGGTCCTAGAGAAGTTAGTCTTTCACTTGTCAATATTCTGCCTCTAAAGGCAAGCCATGCAAAAGTGCCTGCCTTTTGTAGTCCTTCACTAGCCCAGCAAAAGGAGTATCTTCTTGAAGGAGAGGAGACTTCCCAATGATCAAGAACTCTGTAGCCTTTCTTGACTAAGTAGTGTCCTGATTTTGAAGGCAGCCAGATGAGTTCATCTTCTGCATTCTTATAATGAACCTCTCTCTTATTTAATTCTGAATATAGCAATTGTTTTTGACATAAAGGTGTTGTAACAACTAATACATTTTTCCAAATTGCTCTATGAATCCCTCCTTCTGAAGACAAAATAAAGTAATCCTTAACTTTTGAGCCCCATTCCAGTTTGAGAACCCTTTTGATATCCTCTAACCCAGCCATATCAGACAAAGGGGGATATCTATTCCATGATTCTTCTCAAAAACCAGCCTTGCTCCCATCATGAATTAGCCAAGATAAATTTGGGAGAAAAATTTGTCTAGAAGATAACATGAAGTTCCACATTTGAGATCCTTTAGGAGGATCCAAGATAGCAAAAATTATTTCTGGTTCATTTGAATCCAAGTATTTGGCTTTCATGATGGCTACCCACAGAGAGTTATTGTTTGAGTATAATTTCCACAGAAGCTTAACCCCGAGTGCTTTGTGTCTCATGTTTATATTTTGGATACCATCCCCTCCAGAGCATTTAGAAGTGCAGACTTTATCCCATGCAAGTAAGTGAATTTTTTTTTGTGGGTTCTTATTGCCTTTCCATTTTTTTTTTTTCAAAATAGACTCAACATCAGCAAGTTCCTACTTAGGCATAGGAAGAACAAACATAATGTAGTTGGGAATTGTTGCCAAGACCACTCGAATTAGCAGGATCCTACCAGCCAGTGACAACCATGTGTTTTTCCAGGATGCTATTATGTTTTTAATTGAAGAAATGATATTATACCAAAAGCCTCTTTTATTACAACCTGCAAAAAGAGAAATACCCAAATATTTACAAGGGAGAGAATCTTGTTTGAAGCCCAATACACCTGATAGTTTTTTTGATAAATGAGGGGTACAATTTCTTTAAGAAGACTTTGGATTTAGGGGCACTTATCTTTTGAACAGACACTAAACAATACAAATCCAAAGTTATCTTGATAGTTTTCACTTCTTTCATAGATGACACCCCAAATAATAAAGTGTCATTTGCAAATAATATGTGAGTGACAGCAAAATGTGACTGAGGAATGGAAATTCCCTGCCATAACCCAGAATAATGATGAGCTGAAATCAACCTACTCAAAGCCTCTTCCATTATGATAAATAAGAAGGGGGAGTCTTCCTGTCTAAGCCCTTGAAAAGAGGAGAAGAAACCTGAAGGGCGACCATTAATTAAAACTGAAATTTTGGCACCTGACAAGCAAGAACGAATCCATTTGCACCAGCTAGGACTAAAACCAAATTTGAAGAGGACTTGATGGAGGAATTCCCACTTTACATTGTCGTACACTTTCATCATGTCCAATTTGACAATCATGGCTTCCTTTTGATGTTCAGTTACTGAATGAATGATTTCATGGGCCACTAAAGCACCTTCAGAAGTTTCTTTTCCAAGGACAAAACCCCCTTGTTGTTGTGAAATAATCTTGGGGATCAACTTGACCAGTTTGTTTGTGATTGCCTTTGTAACAATTTTGTATATGGTGTTGCAAAGGGAAATTGGCCGAAAGTCTGAATAAGAAAGTGGATTTGCCAATTTTGGAATAAGAGTAATATGTGTGGTATTGAATTGTTTTAACATATTTTCATGTTTCCTAGATTCTTCAACCACTCTCCAAACATCAACCCTTATAAATGACCAGCATTTCTTAAAAAATAAAGCAGAGAAGTCGTCAGGGCTAGGAGCTTTACCTGGATGCATTGAGAACACCACTTGCTTAACCTCTTCTATGGAAAATTTCTTGGAAAGTTCCACATTGTCTTGATGGGTAACTAAAGGAGGGATATGCTGCAGTACCTCTTGAGTTTTTTGGGAAAAATTTGCATCTTTCAAAGAAGTATTAGCAAATAAAGAGGTAAAGAAACGAACCCCCTCTTTTTGGATACCATCTCTATCTGAGATAAGGTTACCTGAAGAATCCTTAATTTGAGTTATAAGATTAGAAGCTTTCCTCATTTTTGTTGAAGCATGAAAGTACTTTGTGTTTTGGTCCCCCTCTTGTAACCAAAGCTCTTGAGATTTTTGCTTCTAATAAATCTCTTCCTTATGTAGAAGCTCTTCCAATTGAGAGTTTAAGTGTTTTTGCAGATTGTAAGATTGATCATTCATACACTTCTCAATTATTTCCTCATTAAGATTCCCAATTTGTGTTTCCACTTGGGCTTTCTGAACAAAGATGTTTTTAAAAATCATAGAATTCCATTCCTTAATCTTTATTTTGATCCATTGTAGTTTTCTGCATAATTGGTACATCCTGGATCTAGAAATAAAGGGGGAGGTAAACCACCATTGATGAAGTAAAGGCAGAAAAGAGTGGTCCCTTACCACATTTGCTCAAACTTGAAGGAACCTACTAATTTTTGAACCCAAGGAGATAGAGGCGAAGTAAGTTGAATGGCAAAGTGATCTGAACCAGTGAGAGGTAGAATTTGTACTAGAGGGGAGCCAAAATTGGCAATCCAAGTTGGATTTACAAAGGACCTATCCAGCCTCTCTGCAATATGTAAGAAACCTTGTCTCCTGTTAGACTAAGTTATGTTGCCATTTGAAGGAACACAATCTTTGAGACCATTATTGTTGACACACTCATTAAAATCCTACATCACTTTTAGAGGAGGAATAATGCCTCCCGATTTATCTCTAAAGGACAGAATAGCATTGAAATCCCCAGCAATTATGACTGGCATGCCTAGAAAATTGGCTAAAGATAAAAAGATAGAGTCCCATAAGTGATTTTTCCCCATTGTTGAATTTGGCCCATATACTGAGAGCAAGTGAAAAGTAGCATTGGAAGCAGAAAATTCAACTAGAATAAAGTTTGCTTTTATGATCAAGGGTGTTAGTTGAGCACTTTTTTCTTTCCACAAGATAGCTAATCCACTTGAAGCACCTAATGACTGTGAGGCAACAAACTTCCAATTTTTCCATAATTTAATAGACTGATCTTGTGTTGAATTTGAAAATTTTGTTTCTTGGAGTAATACTATGTATGCCCCACACATGTCAATTTGAGACTTGATGAGGCGTCTCTTGTTAGGGGCATTCAAGCCCCTAACATTCCAAGAAATAATCTTCATGCTTTGCCCAAAGAGTTACATACTCTCCTAGGGCATAGTTTCTCATCTAATGTGGATTGAGTGCCTGCTTGGACTTCCTCTTTTGTTTTTATAGCCAATCTCTTTCTTTTTGGTGGTCTGCCCACTTTTCCTTTAGGCTTCTTTGAAAGTGGTTCCTTTTTTGATGGAGTCTGTCAGATTGAAGGTTTTGAAAGTCTACTACCACTAATTGAAATATAGATTAATTATAGTTTAAATTGAGTGAAAGAACTAAATATAATTTAATTTATATTTTAAAAATGATATATTTATTTTATTTTGCTAAAAAAAATATATAAGATAAATTCTCAAAAAGTCTTATATATGTTTTTTAACAAACTAAAATAAATATATCATTTTTAAAATATAAATTAAATTATATTTAGTTCTTTCACATCAATTTAATTTATAATTAATCTATAACTTAATCTATAATGTAATTAATTACATCAGAGGTTAAATATATTATATTTTATCTATGATGTAATTGAAATATAGATTAATTATAGTTTAAATTGATTGAAAGAACTAAATATAATTTAATTTATATTTTAAAAGTGATATATTTATTTTATTTTGTTAAAAAAATATATATAAGATAAATTCTCAAAAAGTCTTATATATGTTTTTTAACAAACTAAAATAAATATATCATTTTTAAAATATAAATTAAATTATATTTAGTTCTTTCACATCAATTTAATTTATAATTAATCTATAACATAATCTATAATGTAAATAATTACATCATAGGTTAAATATATTATATTTTATCTAGTAGACTAATTATAGTTTAAATTGATTGAAAGAACTAAATATAATTTAATTTATATTTTAAAAATGATATATTTATTTTATTTTGTTAAAAAAAATATATAAGATAAATTCTCAAAAAGTCTTATATATGTTTTTTAACAAACTAAAATAAATATATCATTTTTAAAATATAAATTAAATTATATTTAGTTCTTTCACATCAATTTAATTTATAATTAATCTATAACATAATCTATAATGTAATTAATTACATCATAGATTAAATATATTATATTTTATCTATGATGTAATTGAAATATAAATTACTTATAGTTTAAATTGAGTGAAAGAACTAAAAATAATTTAATTTATATTTTAAAAATGATATAATTATTTTATTTTGTTAAAAAATATATATATAAGATAAATTCTCAAAAAGTCTTATACTTTTTTTTTAACAAACTAAAATAAATATATCATTTTTAAAATATAAATTAAATTATATTTAGTTCTTTCACATCAATTTAATTTAAAATTAATCTATAACTTAATCTATAATGTAATTAATTACATCATAGGTTACATATATTATATTTTATCTATGATGTAATTGAAATATAGATTAATTATAGTTTAAATTGAGTGAAAGAACTAAATATAATTTAATTTATATTTTAAAAATGATATATATTTTTTATTTTATTTTTTAAAATATATAAGATAAATTCTCAAAAAGTCTTATATATGTTTTTTAACAAAATAAAATAAATATATCATTTTTTTTTTATATTATAGATAAGGATGTCACAAAAAATACAGAGATAGTTCCAACGAGATTTACAGAGGCAAGAGGCCAGGCCTCTCAGCAAGAGTAGCAAGAAGACTACAAAACTGCAAGTCCTAGACAAAAATTACCAATAGGAAATGAGAAGCTTAAAGTAAAATATCATCATGGGTGTCAACCTAGGCTGTCCACCCCATAAAGCCATTCATCCACACAATTTTTTTGTTCTCCTAGATCTGAGCAAGCATGAGGAATTGGTCCTTCTTGGCGTTTTTTTGGTTCTTAAGCTCCTTGATGAACATTTTGCAAGTCCTCTCGAAGATCTGCAGATTATCCACATTTTTCCTCCATTCGTAACCATTCTTCATCTCATAAATAAAGAAGGTGGCATATCCCATCTTCAGGAACCTTTTCAGCTTCTTCCTATCCATCATCATGGTTGTATGAACCTGCAAGAAGATTTTAAAGTATGTGAGTTTTCAGAAAGACTCAGTAAGAACCCTGGGGGTGTTTTGAAACCTTTCTTCATTTCTGCATTTCCAAACCTGCCAGAGGATATTAGAAGAGAGAATGTTCCAAAACATATTAGTATCCTTATTAAGCCCATCAATATGCCTAGTGATGATTTCAAGAGTATTAATAATCATAGGATAATTGATACCAAACATTTTCCAAATTTCTTTACCAAAAATATAGTCGAAGAGAATGTGCCTTCTTGATTCATGCATTCTGCATAAGTTACAGTAACCGGTAGCAGAGTTGTCTTTTCTAATTGGGAGTCTATCAAGAATCGACAACCATTTAAAACATTTTATTTTAGGTTCTATAGATCCTTTCCAAAGAATATTAAAGTAGTATTTCCAAGAGTAGATATCCAAGGTGGTGTACCAAATAGTATTGACATGGTTAATGATGGCATCATTATTTTTAGCACCTTGTAAATGTTTTTGGCTTTGATTCTGGATATAATGGTCCCATCTGGCCATTTGTAGTTTAAGTATCTATGAGAGTCCACATGGCAAGTAGAAGGTAAGTCCTTGTTGGCTTTAATAATCATATTATAAGTTTTCTTCTGGGAGGTCGGGATATTAAATTTTCTTCTGAGATCTTCCCAACCAATTAACCTATCTTGCTCAAAGAGGTTTGCTAATTGAGAGATGCCCCTATTATTCTATTATCTAGTAGAGCAGCCCTGGGAAAGGGTGAGGGGTTTGCTAGAGGCATGAAGGTTCCACTAGATGGATCTTTCACCATAAAGAAGACAATCATCATGGAAGGCCTTGTTAGTGATAAAGCTCTTAACATGATTCCAGGCTTTCCATATGGACCTAAACATAGTAGATCCTTGAACACAAATAGGAAAGTCTCCGATGATTAGATCATTGAAGGGCAGATTTTTCCAATGTTTTTAATTTTTGGGGAATCTTCTTTCAATATTGTTTCTAATAAGGACCTTCCATGGATCATTGCCTTCCATAGAGTGAAAAATCCATTTGGTGGCAAGGGAAATCCCTTGGATTTTAAGGTCCTTCAGACCCAAACCCCCTAGGAGTTTGTCAGTATGACACCAATCCCATTTAACAACATGCATTTTCCTATTGCCTTTACCATCTGACCAGAGAAAGTTTCTGATGGCTTTTTGAATTTCCAAGATTTGGTAGTTACTAAACATCTAAGCAGATGAATAGTAGATATTGTAGGAAGAGAGAATTTTTTTGCAGACCTGAACTCTGCCAACCAAGGATAAGGACCTATTGTGCCACTTATCCATCTTTTTAGTGATTTTCTCTTTCACCCAAGACCACATATCCTTAAGGGAGGGGTCAACAGAGAAAGGTATGCCCAGATATCTCACAATTCTTTGTGGGCCTCCCCATTGAAAGTCATAGATTTTAAACTAGTCAAGGGGTTGTTCAACCCATCCCAGACATATAGACTTGGGGTGAGAAATACGAGCACCAAAGATAGAGAAAAAGAGACTGAGCTTGTTTTGCAGGGCTTCAAAGTTGTGGGCAGTGGCTTCAAAGAAGATAGCAGTGTCATTAGCAAATTGGTAGTTTATGAGCTCTTCATTATTAGGGAGAGTTATACCCTTAACTGCAGGGGAGATTGAGTTATCTCTAAGAATGTAGTAAAGGGAATCAAAGGTAATAACAAAGAGGGCAGGGGCCAAGGGGCAACCTTGTCTGATGGATCTACCCAGGGGGAAGGGGTCAGAGAGGGAGCCATTGATATCAATTTGGGCAAAAGCATCATTAAGTAACATTTTAACAGATTTACAGAAAGTACTAGGAAATCCAAAAGCCTCAAGCATCATGGAGATAAAGTTCCATTCAACCCTGTCCTAGGCCTTTTCGAAGTCTAGGAGAAACATAGTAGAGTTTTGCTGAGAGAAGTTGGCCCAATTCATCACTTCCTAGCTGGTGATCAGATTCTCAAGAATATACCTTCCTTTAATTAAACCAGTTTGGGTAGAGCAGACAAACTTAGGCAGGATTTTCTCAAGTCTAAAAGCCAGGATCTTGGCAAAAATTTTATAGGAGACAATAAGGAGGGTGATAGGTCTCCAGTTTTTGATGAGAGCTTTGTCTCCATCTTTGGGAATTAATTTAATAATACCCCAGTTGATGGAGCTACCTAGGGATCCCCTATCAAGGGCTTCCAAGTAGAGATCAAGAAGATCTTTGCATATCCAATCTAAGTTGGCCTTGTAAAACTCCAAAAGGAGACCATCGGGCCCAGGGGCCTTGTCATTGTTAAGGGAGTTAATGGCCTTATCAATTTCCTCCAGGCAGATTTCTTTAGATAGCAGGTCAGCATCCATAGAGGATATCCTATTAGGGATAAGAGTTTTGCATTGATTCCTAAGGGAGGTAGCCTCCGTTGAGTCTTCAAAGGTAAAGAGATCTTTATAAAATTCTGCAAAGGCCTTTTTGATACTATCAAGGTCAGAAATTTCTTGATTGTTAACAATAATTCTCTCAATATTCTCATTGGACTGCTTGTGTTTGAGAAGGTTGAAGAAGAATTTTGAACCCCTATCCCCAAACAGGAGCCAGTGAGCATGAGACCCAATTTTGGCTCCAATAGTTTTAACCTGCTGGTGTTGTCTAAGGGCTTCTTTAGTCATAATCACATGGGAGATGAGATCATTGTAAGAGGGGTTGGATTGGATGTTAGCTTCAACTCTCTGAATGTCTGAGGAGAGCTTTTTTTAGTAAATCTATAGTCTTTTGCTCTTTTTTGGCCTATGGTTTTTAACAGGTTCTGCCAGGCAAGAATGTTCATGTTCCATCTCTCAGTGTGAGAGTTGGAAGGGAAGTTGTTCTTATTAATGAGGCTAATGATATGGATGGCAGCAAGAACGTCCTCATCCTTGAGAATATTAGTGTTCAGGAAAAACTTGGGATTGGAGGCTTTGCTGAGCATAGGGGAGGTGTTAGTTCTAATATGGATGGAGATAGGGTGATGATCAGAGAGGGGAGTGGGGGTGACGAGGATAGAGTTTCCCAAATTATCCAGTAAGATAGAGAAGAAATTTTTATTAGCATAGAATCAGTCCAATCTAGAGTATATTCTAGAGGGACCCTGTTGAAAGTTGCACCAGGTATGCCATATGCCAGGATTCATGTCTTTACTTCCAGTTAAAGGGTCAAAGAGATTTTTTTAATTTTTCATTCTATTCCAGTGGAATTTTTTAGGGTCTTTCCAGGAAAACAGAGTACCACCAACTTTATCTTCCTGGGATTCAATCATATTGAAGTCCCCTCCCATGAACCATGGGATGTTAGGGAGCACAGCCAGCCAGTCCCAGAGGCTCACTCTCTCCCTATAGTCGTTCGAAGCATAAATTGAGCATAAGCCAAAGACATTGCTATTGTAGTTAATAGTGATCCAAACAGCTCTATTACAAGGGGAGAGCCCATTACTAGTGATATACTTCTCCCATCTCAGGTTAACCAGTAGCACAACCCCTCCCCTACCCCTAGGGTGATTGGTATAGAATTTGATAGCATCCTTCCAAAGGAAATTAAGGTTGGATTCAAGAACAAATCCAATAGCTTTAATTTCTTGCAACATTAAGAAACCCATGGAGTTATTTTAAAAACACTTAATGACAAACTTCCTATCTAGGGATTCAAGACCCCTTATGTTCCATGAGATGCAGTTCATGAGGAAACATGCAGGGGGGGAGAGCACTGGTCTGTCGATCCCAAAATTGGGGTTTTAGCAATAGAAGGGGTATTCCCTTGTTTTTTCTTGGAGGGGTTTTTATTTTTGGAGCCTAGAGGTCTTCCCTATTGTTTAGATGAGGGGAGATCTCTGATGAATTCATCATCATTCTTAGAAGCAGTGGGGGAAAGGATATCCACATCCATTGACTACTTGGGGCGAAGATTAACGAAATCAACGGAGCGGTTATGGGTTGGGATGATCTCCAATAGACAGTCATCACTTAGCTCTCTGAACATCTTGTGAGGGAAATTCAGGGGGGGGGCTGTGCCAATGAAATTGCCAGAGGGTTCCTTTTTGCTTGAGCTTGAAGGGGGGGAGCTGATACGGTATTCCTGAGATGCGGTCAGGACAGGGTTGTCCATGATGGAGGTAGGAGGGAGGTCTAAGGACTGGGAGACCAAGTGTAGATGTTAACTTTTTTATTGGTTCTCTGCCTGCATTTATTGGAGATTCTGGTTACGGTTTGGAATCCGTCATTTTGAGACTCGTTCTGATGGGAAAAGGAGATAACCAGGAGCGATGAAGGGGGAGGGGCAGTAGCGAAGGATGGGGAGCTAGAGGCCATGGCGGGAATGGGGTTGGGAGTTTCAACAGAGTGTGGGGTTTTGACCACAGAGGGTTCCGAATTGGGGTTAATAGGAGCAAAGGGGTTCAGGTGAGGCGAGGGTTTAGCCGACAAAGGTTTTTTTTGAGAATGGGGTAGTCCTTCCTCAGATGCCCTTCTCTTCTACACAAGAAGTAGGCATTCAGACCTCCAAGAATTTCAATAGGGCAGGAGTAATTATCCTCAGATATGTTAATGTTAATGTCTGCCTGAATCTCTTTACCAGGAATCAAGGAGACAAGTATCCTAGAATCCATATGAGGAACCAATCTAACAGTGTCATCCATTCGAATGACCTTATCGAGTGGTTCAATCAGTTGGGGAATGAACCTCCATAGAAATGGCAGGATTTGTTTAACTAATATCCAACACGAGGCAGAGAGGGCAAGAACTTCCTCAAGAATGGCCTTAGGAGACCAAGCCAAGGCATAAAAGGAGGTAGATCCGACAGTCCAGTATTGTTTTTTAAGCACTTCGGCTTGGGATTCCTGATTAGCAAAGAAGATCACATATAATCCTTTCTGGATTTACCTGCAGAACGAGATATGGAGACTAAGCTTTAAGTTCCAGTAGTTATGGAACCAATCGTCTAAAAATTTTCTAGGAGGGCATTTATCGATTTCAACACCAGAGAAAAAAATAGCTGAGTTCCTTAACCTATTCTTTTCTTTCCCAATTTCTATTAGCATTTCTGGATTTGGAGAAATGGAGAAGGGTAGGGGAACATCCCCAGTGTTCTTACCCGTTTCGCACGTGCCATGGACGTTCAACAGGTTAAACCTCGTGCTTGTGTCAATGGCGATACCAGAATTGGCCACCACCTCGGAGAAGGACTTGGGTCTTGGTTTGGCGGAGGTATCTATGCTATGCATGTCTGAGACCTTAGAAGCCCTAGGTAAATTTGAAGGGGGGATGGGGGGTATGGCCTCTACCAAGCAGTAGAGGGGAGAAGGAGATGTCTCCATCAAACACTTAGCATTAAAGAAGCAAGAAATAGACACACCTGTACCCTCGCCATCGCCGGGAAAGCATCGCTGTCCTTCCTCGTGGTTCGCAACCTTTCACAGCTGGCACTAGAAAACTTGCCCGAAGAGAGAGAAACAAGCCGAAAAAACGCAAACCAAGCTATTTCAAAAATAATATTTGATTTTTCAAATATATCATTTTTAAAATATAAATTAAATTATATTTAGTTCTTTCACATCAATTTAATTTATAATTAATCTATAACTTAATCTATAATGTAATTAATTACATCATAGGTTAAATATATTATATTTTATCTATGATGTAATTGAAATATAGATTAATTATAGTTTAAATTGAGTGAAAGAACTAAATATAATTTAATTTATATTTTAAAAATGATATATTTATTTTATTTTGTTAAAAAATATATATAAGATAAATTCTCAAAAAGTCTTCTATATATGGTTTTTAACGAAAGAAAATAAATATATCATTTTTAAAATATAAATTAAATTATATTTAGTTCTTTCACATCAATTTAATTTATAATTAATCTATAACTTAATCTATAATGTAATTAATTACATCATAGGTTAAATATATTATATTTTATCTATGATGTAATTGAAATATAGATTAATTATAGTTTAAATTGAGTGAAAGAACTAAATATAATTTAATTTATATTTTAAAAATGATATATTTATTTTATTTTGTTAAAAAAAATATATAAGATAAATTCTCAAAAAGTCTTATATATGTTTTGTAAGAAAATAAAATAAATATATCATTTTTAAAATATAAATTAAATTATATTTAGTTCTTTCACATCAATTTAATCTATAATGTAATTTCTTTCACATCAATTCAATTTATAATTAATCTATAATTTAATTAATTACATCAGAGGTTAAATTAAATTGATGTGAAATAACTAAATATAATATAATTTATATTTTAAAAATGATATATTTATTTTATTTTGTTAAAAAACATATATAAGACTTTTTGATAATTTATCTTATAGAATAAAGTAATGAATTGATAATAAAAAAATAAACATACATGCATATAAATTAAATTATTTAAAAAAGATCTATGAAAGTAAATGGAATAGTGTAACACATTGATAATATCTATAGAAATAAAAGAAAGAGTTAAAGAAAAATAAAAAAGTGTTATAGAATAATACTAGTAATGTTGTTAATAGTGTTAATCTAAAGATTAAAGAAATACAATGATAAGATAAACATATACATATATATAATAATATTAACACACATAATAATAACTAAAATATCATAATATTAAATAATATTATTAATAAAGATATAGATTAATATTATTAGGAAATTTATTAATAATATTGATCTATATATGCATAAAAGAAAATGCAAAGAAAAACTCACAAATATATAAATAAAGGAAAAAATAACTTAAATAAAAAAATTGATAAGTCAACTTATTTAATTTTAATATTTTATATATTATGAATAATATTTAAATTATAAATATAATTGAATAAAGTATTTATTTTATTAAATAATATAAATTTAATTATTTAAATCAATACATACATAATTAAAAAATATATATAAATAATACTATCATTTATAATATATCAAGTTTTAAAATTTAATTAACAAAATAATTGTGAAATAAAATAAAATAAAATAATTATTAATGAATAATATATATATATATATAAATTTAAAATAAAATATTATTTTAAAACAAAAAATTATTTTATATTTTTTAAATTCTTAAAAAGTCTTATAAAAAATTTTAATAAATAAAATAAAATAAATATCATTTTCAAAATAATAATAATTCTTAAAAAATTAAAAAATTCTATATCCTTTTTAATCTTAAATGTGAAAGAACAATAAATTTATAAATCACTAAATCAGTTTAAAAAAAAAACATTTACAAAAATAAGTTAACTCACTTTCTAGTCATTTTATTAAATTGAAAAAAAAAATAAAAAAATTATATTGGTGATATTCAGCACAAAACACGAGAGACGCAGATACGGTTTTAAATATAAGATAAAAGTTAATTAATAACTAACCGAACCAAATATTATGCATACCCCATACCATGGTTTAAAGCTGCACGTGAAAATTTTGAAGATTAACGGAAAACGGATTAAATGGGCCCCACACCAGCCACTCTAAGCAGTCAACGCTTAGAGTGTGCTGGTTAAGTCCGGTCGTGCTAGCAGGGCAGTTTTATTGATATTTAAAAATGAGAATGCTTGCTTATTCTTCCATTGTATGTTTGTTGTAGCCTTTCTATGAGCATCATCCACAGCCTAAGAAACTTATAGTTGATAATTATTTTCCCCTTAAGCTACAAAGCCTTAATGAAGAACGGGGGGATGGAGAGTGCTCTGGTGGTCAAGTGCTTGTAAAACAAATGGAAACTACCTTGCTAAAGTATCTCCACATTAATATTGTTTTGTAATGAAGTTGTGGATGTCTAATATGATATTTGACAGAAAGTTGTGATCTTGTATTATGTATCTATTTTTTGTTTGAATTTCTTTAAGAATAGTTAAAATGAAAAAAATTGTAGGTATAAAATCAAATAGCGAGTGCTTCACTATCTTTGTTGTAGAAAGTTGTCGATGTGTATACCTAGGAGGTGTTAATATTAACACCATTGTATAATTGGACAGGCAAGTATGTGCATTAATGTAATAGAACAAATTGTTCTCAAGTGCTTTTAGGTCGATGGAAGCTTAATACTCTTCTAAAGTGTGACAAATAAGGGCCCCTTTTTCTAGATTTAGTCTCCCTTCACTTTCCATGTTTTGGTGAAACAACCATATTAACATTAGAGATATGTCATCTCTGACATAAACACTCACAATTGACTGGTTGACCACAACAAAACTAGTGTTGACAATAGTTTTTGTTAAGAAGTTATTCTTGTTTGAGTAGATTTTCTTAAATGTTGGATTTCATCATGTTTCCTATCATTTTAAATATTTTCATTTAGAAAGTGTGTGTCTTACTAAATGTAGAATAGTTTAATGTGCATTTTCACATGCATGCTAATAATATGGATTTATTACCAAGACATTGTGGAGGGTAATGAAATTTTAAATGTGTGGTTCTTCAATATAATTACCAAGATGAACAATCTATGATAATGATATGGAAGATCTTACAGTCTAAACCTTGAGCTTGAATATACCTATATAAATGTGATCATTACAAGCCATCAAATGTTTGCAATTAAGGTGCATAAAAAATGGAGATATATATCATTGGTGATAAATATTCGTAATTAATTCAAGAATTCTATGTCTTCATAATTTCATTGGGTGAATAATAATATTCAATAAAGAGCTCATCCAGATACCAACTTCATTGTTGAATTTTAAAGACAAATAGTTCTTACTATTACTAGTAGTAGCTAACAGAATCTGAATAATGTAAGACCCCGCAATACTTTGATATCACAAATCTTGGATGTGAGATCTACATGTTGTACTGATACGTGGTTGCAAAGGAATAGTTCAATAAGATGGGAAAATAAAATATCATGCAATAGGTAAAGATAAATAATGAGGGGATAAAACCTACTTGCAATGTGGTGTATTGATCAGCAAAATACAAGTCCAAATGCATTTGATAATTAGTCTTCCACATGTGTACCTAAAAAAGATATTTTGCATGGAATTGAAACCCAGTATTATTTTTGTTAACTTTTCATGTTTTGTGAAATATGGACTGTGAATTGATGAGTATATCAATTGATGAAATTTAAATTATGTAAATTATAAATGTTTAAATTGGAATGTAAAGTAATTTGTTAATTAGATTGATATAATTTAGTATACTAATGAAAATGATCTCAGCCTCGTAAACTTTGAGTTGAAGACAGAGAGATATGAGACTTATATTAGAAGTAGCAAAGCCAAAAAACATTCATCCAAAAGACATGATTTTGAAAGAAACGGATCTAGAATCAAACTTGGTGTTAATTATGGAGACCCTTAATATTAAACTAACTAAAAAGGAAAAGCAATTAATTGAGTTTATTTGTATGCATTATCTTTATAGTTTCTTCCTTTATCTTTTCAATTTTTTGGGTTCCAACTTTTCCATTATGTTTTTGGTGTGCACTTGCCTTGTTTATGCATTCAAAATAATGTGATATATTCCTAAAAAAGTTGGGTTTCATTTTTTTTCCTTTTATAAGATTATTTTTCCTTGATCATATAGTGAATCGATGGTATATTCAACCAACCTTTCTAGTTTAGTACTGCTCATCAAGTGATGTTTAATTAAGAGTACAAAGGTCAGGTTTATGTTCCATGCAAACTTAAGGATAATTACACATAGTTATACATCATGCATGGAATCCCTACAAATGGATGATTATAAATGATTCTTGTCAAAGAAAGAAGCTAGACAGAGAACTCCTAATTTATAAGAGAACAATTAGGAAAGAATAAAAATATAATCGAAAAAGCAAGATCTTTCATTCTAGAAAGTTGCATAAAAATATATTGGAAATGAAATTGTACCATTCAATTGTTTCACAGGAATATTGTGTTTATATTTTACATTCATGTAAACAATACAATAGCAACCTTCTAACAGTCTCAATCTTGGAGTTACTACATGAATATTGCATTCAAAGTACTTACATTTACAACCATCCCATCAATTTCACATATATCAATTTTCTCTACCAAATTATGTAGAGATACCTCACAAAGAACCCCACCATCACCACCTCCAATGACTAATACCTATAGTAGGATAAATATGTGAAAAAATTGTTAGATACAAATTACGGCCCATATTCTTTATATTATTCAACTGAATAAAAATAGTTATTCACCACCAAACAAACATCAATGAATAGCAATGCATTATCTGTGAAACATATCTTTGACTTAGTCGATGGAAAAGCATCATGACACATGATATAGGGATATGTATATTGATAGCCCAACACTCTAAACAAGACTTACAGAGATAGCATTGACTAAAGGCCAAATACAAGGCATAATACTATAAGTATATTGGAGTTGGAGAAATAAGCTCTATTAGAAAGTATAATTCATAATAGATATCTAGAAAAACTAGAAATTTGTGCAAAAAATATCAAGCATATAGAATTTATTAACTAGATGCAAAAAGAAAATAATTCCCACATCATTTTGTAAAGTCGACACATAAATGATATAAATTTAAAATAAGAAGAGGTTACAATTTACATAGCTACTATTTTTGAGACAATCATTGTCCTTGTTTGACCACTTTCCCCTATTTTAAGACAATCTTAAGCTCTGCTACAGTCATTGTTCCTTGCTCAATTATGGGCTCCTCCCCAATTCAGAAAGTGTTAATAAAAAATGAAATTAATACCAATTTTAAATCTACACTATCTTTAATCACAGTCATGGGAAAAAACACTGCAAATGTCTTAGAATTCTTACTAAGAACAAACATAGTCCTGCATCAAGCACCCCAAAAATGTAGTTTCTATGAGAAAAATTAATAAAATACTACACAAAAATATAGCCAAATTACAAGTCCATGCAACTCCCTAAACTAGAACAACATTATCTTATAGAGCTCAGCATATAAAAAATAAATACCCAAAAACTATTCAATAAGGCATTACTATTCATCCCTGTTAACCCCAAAAAAATACTTCAGAGAAAAGTGAAAAGAATATTCTTGAAAGAACTCACTCACTCTTAAGCACTTCAAGCCATCGCGCAACATTCTCAAATATAATCTTGTGGCTAATATCATAAACAATGAGGGCCACATGGCTCCCCTCTAATAAGTTGAAGTAATAGCATGAAACCTTTCCTGGCCTGTAGTGCCCCAAATATGAGCTTTGATCTCCTTTTCATTGATTTCCATGATCTGGTTCTGAAACTCCATGCCTATGGTTGCCTTTGAGTTGGGATTAAATTCATTCCAAGAATACTTGGATAATAGATGTGGAAGCATAGATAAGGCACATGAGTTTGAAAAAATGACTCAAATAAATGTGATCTCATGGACTACAATGGTTGCAAGATTTGCACAAAATGGATTTGTTTAGAAGACTTGAGAAACTTCCAACCTAAAGCAATTGGTAGGTGCAAATATAGACTCATCAAGCTTTTCTAGCATCCTCACTACTTGTTCCAAAATGGGAGCTTTCAAATAGGGAGCGCATGGACATCCATCACAACATAATGGAAGGCATTTTGTCAGATGTTATATTTGCAACTACCTTGGTAGACATGCATACAAAATGAGAAACCATAGACAAGGCACATGTAATTGTTTGAAAAATGTCTCCAAAGGAATGACATCACATGGAATGCAATGGTTGTAGGCATGTGTCTCTCTACATACACCCACTCTACCCTAATTTCCAACTACCTGAGTTGTTAGAGCCTACTTCAAAAATCGTGTGCTCTCTTGCCTCATGAAACTAGAACTCTATACTGACATGTTGTAGTTGTTGATCCAAGCCAATAAGATCCAACCAAATTTTAGAGTAGTTAAATAGTGAGCATATTTGCATCCCCGACTATACACTACTCAATAAAACATGAAAAAATATAAATCTTATTGTCCACTGAGGAATACATTAATCATTGTTTATGGTTTGAAGGCTCCACAATAGTTCCCAACATGAACTAATAAAGCACAATAATATACTACCCTTAGTCCTCATAAATGGCTAGTCGAGTCTTAATAGCATAAATCTAAACTTCCATTGAAGGAATAAGAATACTATCTCACACCAATGGATACAATTTGTCAACAATTTTAAAATGTTATCACAATAAAACAATAACCAACATACTATAGATCTTCAAGAGCTTGGGTGTTAAAGTTTTCCATCTTTGAAGCTTCCACTTTCCAAGTCCTTAAGACACAAGTGTCTTCCTCTTTTATCCATTTCTTTACTCGACAGAAACAAATAATGCATTTATTTATTACCAAACTAATATCAAATCTTTTCAAATTATCTTTGTATGGTTGCCCATGCTTTGTAGTTGTGGTTGCAACAATATTAAATATTTGATGAGCATTGCTTGTAAATAAGTATTTAGGAGGTATTGTTGTTGATGAGGTTTCAAGAATGGTGTTGATTAGGAAATTCTTTATGGTTTGGAATACTTTCAAGAAATATTCATTGCTTGTTAAGTAAAGTTTTGTTTAGATTGTAAATTTTGGTGATAAGGCTCTTTTTTGGTTGGATTCATGGGACTCCTATCCCCTAATTCTTACTTCTTCCCCCCATTTTCTCCTTTTGAGTAAAATGTCTTTAAACTTTGGTTGGTCTAAAGTGTTTGACTTCAAATTTTCTCATTTGGTGGAGGAATTTCACATTTATTCTTGAAAGGATCCTAGTTCTAGGCCTTTGGGAGGAGATTTGGAAGCTCAAACAACCCTATCTTCTATTCTAGATGAACGACCATGTTTTTCCTCAAGGATGGGGTTGATTCTCTTGTTTGGGGATATGATCCAAAAGGATTTTATTTAGTTTCTAGTGGATATTAAATCTTAAATCATGAAAAACTAAATATAAAAATTTTCCTTGGCAGAAAAAAGTTTGGAATGAATTTAGTTGACCTAAATATAATTTTTTTATCTAGTTACTATGCCAAAATAAATGTCTTACTTGGGACAGCATAAGAAAAAATATCTTCATAGTCCTTCTAAATATATTATTTGTGTTGTTAATGAGGAGTGTGTCACTCATTTCTCTGTTCAATGTCTTGGTGGCTAAGTGTTTTTGGATGATGTCTTTGGTCCCTAGGATACTCAGATTTTGAGGCAACTTGATTTGGGTCATTTGAATAGATTTATTATTTCATCATCTAGGCTTGAATCTTCTTATAAGGTGAATAGAGAAAATAAATGGTCTCCTTCTCCTTTGGGTTTTTTCAAAATTCATTGATGGTTCTTCTAATGGAAACTCTAGTGTTATGGGGATAGGTGGAGTTGGATGAGATAGTTTTGGTTTGATTCACTTCTTTTTTTCTATTGTTACATGGGGATTGGCACCCATAATCAAATGGAGGCTTGGGCACTCCTTATGGCTCTTGAAAAATATTTTGAGATAGGTTGGAAGAAGATAATTTGTGAGATGGATTCTATGATATTGGTCATCCTTCTAAATAATGGAAATTTTCAAGATTCTTCTAAAAGGTTGGCTTCTTATGTTGACAAGATTCTTCTCCTTTCATGAAATTTTGAGTCTACCTCTTTTGCTCATTCTCCTAAAGAATGGGATGTTGTTTCAAACATTATGGCCAAATAGGCCTCTTATTTAATTGCACTTGGAAGGTCATAGATTGGGCATCCCTATCTTCTGATCAATATTTGTATTTTTTGCAACTTCTTCATAATGATTTGGTTTAATCTAGGTGATTTATTTTATCTAAACTTTTTATGTTTTATTGGTTTCTTTATTGGATTTTGTTTCTAGAGGTGGAGGGTTTGTGGTAAACATCCTTATATTTTTACCTCTTTGGTCTTTATTGACAATTATTATTGTCTATAAATATTTGTGTAATTTTCTAGGACTCATTTGATTAATACATTTATCTTTTTTCCAAAAAAATGGTTGCAACAATATTAATTAGATAAGTCATACAAATAAGTACTTCTTGAGATTAGCATTGTTAGGAGTTATCCTGACATCCTTCTATAACAATCATTTAGTCTTCTTTTATATGTGTTTTGAAAATTAATAAATAGAATATCATGTAAAGTATAAGACAATTATGATTTAGTCTTTAGCAAACAAATTTCTCTTTAAATCATTATCCATGTTATGGATATTTTATATATTTCAGTTTTAACTCTCTTATGAATAATTAATAATTATATATTTGTCTCTTTATATAATTATCCAATCTCTTATTAATATAGTAGTCAATACTTTATAGAATTCAATATATTTTTAACAAATTATCTTTTATCTTACTATTCTTGTTCATTGATTAGACTAGTCATAAACCACATAAATATTTTGTAGTTGATTCAATCATGTTAGCATGCTTCAATGGTATTATATTTCTCTAAAATTTATCATAATTTGATGATATTCATGGTGGACTATAATGTTCAAGGTTACACCCTCATCAATCCTTCATTATTACTATATTTTACTCAATGCCATAAATTATAATATTTAGATATCATTTCTCTTCCATCATAATCATAGATTAAAATTTTCACATGATTGTCTTCAAGTTAGAATATCTGATGCTTCATTAACACTATCTCCATTTTACAATTTCATTTCATATATTTGGCCAAGGTTTAGTCAATTGATCCCTCCTTCAAGTGTTCAAATATCTTTGAAAATAAATAAATAAATTTTAATGTTTAAATAAAAAAGCTAACAAGGGTATCAAAACTAATATATGTGCTTCTAGTAAAAATTCCACAATAGTGCTCCTCTCTCCCGCTCCTCGGTTTTGAATTGGTTGTGAGCATGGTTGACTATACATCGGGGGTACCCCTTGGTCCCCCACCCATGTCCCCTTCTATCTAGATTCTCCATACAACACATGTGGCACTGTCTTTGGGCCCTCTCATGTGTTGCCTGCTTCAGGGGATCCCATGATTCCTGACTTGCCTATTATCGAGGTGTTGACGCTCCCTTTTCCCCATTGTCTAAAGGTTGGAAAGATGTGTTGACTCACAAGAATCTGACTCTTGTAGGATCTCTCCCTTGTTTGAGTGTGAAAATATCTCGAGCAATGAGTACTCCATTCCTAAAGCTATTAGCAACATAATAGTTTATTCCATGGAGTTGGTAGTGGTTGGTAGGTTTCTCTCCTTCTAGCCCTCTATGGATATGGTTAGAATGTGGGTTGCTGAAAAATGACGCCTGAAGGGTAGTGTTAGTGTCTGCACCATGGTTGGGGGTCTTTTCCTCTTCAAGTTTATGGTTGAGGAAGATTTGATCTTTTTGCTTTCTTCGGGTCCATGTTTATATGGGAAGCATGGGTTGTCCTTATGCCACTAGAAACTGGGGTTCAATCCTGATATTGATCTCAGTGAGTCAGCTCCTGTTTGGGTTCGTCTCCCTAGTCTTCCTCTGGAATACTAGGACAACTCTTTCTTTTAGTGCATTGGGGACTCTCTGGGCTAGTTCATCACCTCACAATCTATCACCAAAACCATATCCGGGTTAGTTTTTCTCACTTTTGTGTCAACATTGATGTCAATAAGACTTTACCCAACTCGATGAAGCTTTGCTCTATTTCTGGATCCAACCTGTTTGCTATGAGAATGGTGTGATATACTGTCATAAATGTGCTAACCTGGGCCACCTTATCACAAATTGCAAATCCTCGATTAGACATGACCCATGTCCCAATACTCCTACGAAGATTCCTTCTGATGTCTTCCCCTTTGAATCAAATATTCTTAGGGTTATTGAATATCTGACTAAGCCTTGGGTAGCTGAACCTATGCTCCAAGAGATGTCTGGGGTGTTGGGTTCCTTTGGATTTGCTCTAGGACTCATTGGTTCCCTTCCTAGCAATGACTAGGTCTTTGGGGTCCCTTTGGAGAAGTCTCTCTCTCCAATAAATTTGGGTGTTGAGGAAGGAGATATCTAGGATGAAGTTGAGAAGAAAGTTTCACCTTGTATAGGATAGAATGAGAAGAGTGTGGTACCCCAAGCACAAACTTTGATAGAAGCATTTTGGTCAACTCCTAAGAAGAAGGGTAAACAAAAGAAATTTGATGTGGGAGGTGACTCCAAACTTGTTAGACCTAACCAACGACTGACCAAGAACAAAGATAAAACAAAAGAAATAGTGATAGGTAAACAAAGGACATTGGAGGTGTCCTCAAATAAAATTTCTAAATGAAATTCCTATCTTGGAACGTAAGAGGGCTAAATAGCTCCCATAAGAAGTTGGCCTTGAAGAATTATATTCTAGAACATAAGGTAGACATATTACTCCTTCAAGAAACTAAGATGAAGAAAACCAATTTTGAACCAATTGCCAAGTACATTTGGCCAAATGCCCTCTTTGCTTGTTGTGATGTGGATGGGGCTTCTGGTGTTTTGTCTGTTTTGTGGAACTCAACTTGGGTTTCTAGCTTTGAACTATTCCAATGCAGGAATAGCCTAGGTATTAAGTTCTCCAATGCTGGGGGGTTCTTGGTTCTTGATCAATTTTTACGCTCCAAATATTAGGAATGCGAGAAAATCTCTTTGGAACGATATTTCTAATTGGATCTTGGCTACCAAGGATGGTCGTTGGCTGGTGGCAGGGAATTTTAACTCCCCTCTTTACCCCTCAAAGAAGAGTGGGGTTTTGATTGATTATTCTGACAGTATGTCTAATTTGACTGGCTTTATAAACTGTACTAGCCTGGAGGATATCAATCTTCAAGGACAATCATTTACCTGGTCTAGTAGATGCCCTAGGGCTAATCTGATCCAAGTTCGCCTTAATATATTCCTTTTCTCCACCAATTGGACTGCTCTTCTTAATGCTAATTTTTTGGCTCTCCCAAGGACAGGTTCAGACCAAAACCCTCTGCTAATACTCCCAATTGACCACTATGTTGTTGGTCCATTCCATTTTTAGTTCAAAACCATGTGGAATTCCCATCCATATTTCAGGAATAAAGTTTCTTCCTAGTGGAATATCACTATGCACGACTCCCCTATGTTCAGGCTCTCTTAAAGACTCAAACATGTCAAGAATATGGTCAAGGGGCAGAATAACAGGGTTTTTGGAGATGTGTTCCATCAAAAAAGGGTCCTGGTTGGCAAAAATGGTGAGATACAAAAAACGATGGAGGAGGGTGATACCAGCATTCTGACGAGCCAATAGGAGAAGGAAGGGCTTTTGGAATGGGAGAAAATTTTAAAGAAAGAAGAGGTTCTCTAAAAGAAGAAAAACATAATACAATGGCTAGGTGAGGGGGACCGGAACACATCTTTCTTCCATGTGTCGACTCTTAAACATAGGAAAAGGAACCAAATAAAAAAATTGATAAATGAGGCAGGGGATGAAGTGTCTAATCTCATACAAATTGATTTATTAGTTGCTAATCACTTCCTGCAGGCTTACTCACTTCCTTTGGAGGCTCCTTCCCCTAGGTTCGTAGATCTGTTGTTGGAACCTCTTCCTACTCCTATCTCCCATGAGGATAATGTTTTAATTCTAAAGGTGGTTTCTTCTGAGGAGGTTTGATCTATTGTGTTTAGTATGGGTGCCTATAAATCCCCTGGGCCCAATGGTTTCCCTCAACTTTCTTCCAAACCTTTTGGGAGATTTGAGGGAGGGCATTACTCTTATTGCTAAGGATTTTCTCAACTCTAGTAAATTGCTTAAATAGCTAAACCACACCTTCATATCTCCGATCCCTAAAATTGAGGACCCCTATCCATGATATATTTTCATCCTATTAGCCTTTGTAATATTTTTTATAAGATCTTTTCAAAAAAATTGGTGAACTACTTGAAACCCCTCTTGGAAATACTGATTGGTCCCAATCAAAAAGGTTTTGTTCTTGGCCACCACATATTGGATTCTACTTTATCTACCAATGAAACTCTTCACTCTATAGATAGGTGTAACAACTCTAGCATGGCACTTAATCTTGACATTTCCAAAGCTTATGAGAAAGTCCTATGGAAATTTCTTCCCAAAGTCCTTGATAATTTTGGCTTTAATCAAAATGTTTTCAATATCATTATGGAATATGTTTCCATGGTGAAGTATTATGTGTTGGTCAATGGTGTGTCCCAAGGTTTCTTTGAGGTTGGGAGGGGTATCAAATAGGGAGACCCCCTGTCCCCTTATTTGTTCATTATGGTGGCTGATGTGTTGAGCAGGAATGTGATGTGTATGTTGTCAAAGGGCTACATCAAGGGTGTCAAATTGGCCTCCACTCTTGACCCCATCACTATTCAATAAAATTTGGATGATACTATTGATATTTGTGAAAGCTTCGGTGGTGGAATCTAGGAATTGGAAACGTTGCCTCAATCTCTATGCGGCTTGTTCTATTCAATGCATCAATTATAATAAAAGTATGATCTATTTATTTCACTTCACTCCTATACTGCAAGATTTTGTGACTGCAATGTTAGGTTGTGTGAGTGCTACTCTTCCTTCCGTTTACCTTAGCCTTCCCTTAACTATTAAGGAAGTTACTCCTAACTTTTGGAACATTATTCTTGAAATATTTCAAAGGAAGCTTGTTGATAGGCTGTCATTAGGTCCCATTACTTTAGAAGATAAAAGCTTCAATATGTCGATCAGGCAGTGTCTAAGGCTATTTGCAATAGAAGAAGACTTGACTATCTCCCTTAGATTTTCTATATTTTTTAGAGTTGCTAACATTAATTCCTAACCTAAGGCCATCTAACTATCTAACTGGAAAACAGATTATCTTAAAGAAAATAGAGAGTATATTAAACTAGAAAGCATAAAATGACTAATCTAGAAAACATGATAACTAAATGAGAAATCATAGAAACAACTAAACTGAAAAGCATATAAACTATAAAAGTAGCAAAACTTGTAAGAAAACTATGAAACATCTAATTAAATAAAATAACCAATAGTTCATAACAATTAGTACACTACATAAATGACAGACAATGAGTGCTCCAGAACTTCAGACTCTATAAAAACAGTGTTAATGACTTCTACAAGATTAAAATGTGCAAATGACTATACTCATAATTTTCATTCATGCAATAAATAGAAAGGAAAGTACTCATCTATATAATCTACTCTCCCTCGAGTGGCCAGCTCGCGGGTTACTATGTTCTTTCTCAGGTCACATACACAACATTTTCAAAAGTTCTCTTATTAAAAATAATTTCCATCCATAATTTCAAAAACTCATAAATTGATATGTAATAGTCTCTTTATTCATATATATATTCAGAAAACATGTTGACAGCATAACATTACTATTCTGCATTATTTTATTTTATTTTGCTTATGGAGATTACATATTTATAGAAAACTTCTAACTAAGTCCTACATTTCAGATGGCTTAGATTACCATTGAAAAATTCTATAACATATTGCAAACAAACTTTATGTCTTTAAATGCCCATTACAGAGATATTAAAGAGGCTCGAGTCGAGCCATGAAGTCTTTAAACATAACAAAAATTTAACCAAAAGAAATAATGATTTCGTTCCATCATCCCAAAGTACTGGAGCATGTTCCTAGCGCATATCTTCAATCTAATTTGGAGATCGTGTTGGTTGAATTCTTTTTATTGTTGTATGATGATCGATTATTATCCTACAAAATACTAAAAACAACGCATTAAATCTGCATTGGCAAGAAACTTCAATAAATCACAAGAAAGAAAGTTTGTACTATTTTTCTTAAAAGATAAGCAGCTATTTTTCCTAAAGTTTAATTAATTGGCAGAGCATAAGGATTTTTCATATGTAAGGTAGGGCTTTATTATGTTAACTTAATGAGGTTATTTTTACCTCATCACTCGCTAGGTGGAATGGTTCTCTCCTAAGTCATGCGGGTAAGCTACATCTCCTCACTGCTTCTCTCCAAGGTATACATGTTTATTTTTTTGTCTATGTTCAAAAGTTTGAGAAGATTGAGAGAGTCTTCCTATGGCCTAGAACCGAGGATAAAAATAAGATGTCACTTTGGGAGAAGGTTTGTCTTCTCAAGTTTAGGGGAGGATTGGGCATCAAGAAAATCCTTTCTTCCAACAAGCCTTTGCTTGCTAAAGTGGGGCGGGACCAGTTAAGAGATAAAAATGATTGGTGTAGAATAATGAAATCCAAATACCTAGGCAATTGTCCCCTAATCAGATGTATTGAGAATGATCACCCCCAGGGGTCTCTAGCTTGGAATAATATTTGCAAAATCAAGAATCTTCTGATGTCTGGTATGAGGTGGAAGCTTGGAAAAGGTAGTAAGATCCACTTTTGGGAAGATACTTGGCTCTTAGAATCCCCCTTGGCCTATTCAAAGTTCAAAAATTAGATGGAACCCATAACTCGGTTCTTTGGTAGTAATGTGTGTGACTACATCCATGGATCGTAGGGGGTTAGAAGATGGAAAGATATTGGATCATGTGGCCCTCTTTCCCCTAATCTGAAATGTCTGGCTTCTTCCTTACAGGTCTTACTCTCTCAGTATAGAATCCCCCTATTAGAAGTTGAAGATGATATATTTTGGGCCTTGGATAGTAAGGGTGCTTTGACTGTCAGGATGGCTTATAGTCTACTTCTAGACAAGGACATTCAAAGTAAGCTTTGGAAAAAGGTTTGGAACTAGCACTTGATACCAAAAATTAACTTCTTTTGGTGGATGGCTTATCACAACAAGATCCTTACCCAAGATAATATAAGGAAGAGGGAATTCCAGATCCCAAACAGGTGCTTGCTATACAAAAGTAATGAAGAAACTATGGATCACATGTTACCGCATTGTCCTTTTTCTACTAAAGTCTGGGACCTTTCTTTTCAAAATTTAGAGATACACTTGACCTTGAATAAAGAATTAGTTTCCTTTTTGGAAGGTTGGAATGGTCCTTTCTAGCACCCGCTTCCTCTAAAAATTTGGAGGCAAATCCCCCTATCATCTATTGGAACATCTAGAAGGAAAGGAAAATTAGGGTTTTTAGAGGCATTGAGATGAGTCTAAACAAAGTGTTTGGCTAGGGGTCGAGACTTATTTCTAAAAGTCTCTCTATTCTCAAGTGGAAACCACCAGACTCTACCCCAGCTGATTGGGAGATCAAGATGGCTAGCTCCAGGAACATTGTTCTTGGTAATGATTCCTTTGATAATTCCAAATCCCTTGCTAGGAAAAACACCTTTTGGAAACCTCCAGATGTGGGGTGGTTTAAACTAAATTTTGACGGTTCGACCAAGGGGAACCATGGTCTGGCCAGTATTGGTGGTGTCATAAGGGACTGTCAAGGCAACTCGGTGGCTAGTTATGATAGAGTTATTGGTATTCACTCTTCTATGGTGAATTCTCGGGTGTTGCTCAAGGGCGTTTAGATTGTTGTCACTCTGGGTATTAAGAATTTGGAAATTGAAGGGGATTCTAAGAATGTGATTGACTCTATTAATCTTGGTCATCTACTTGGTTAGAATTTAAGGGATACTCTTATGGATATAAATATTTTAATTTCAAAATTTTAAAGGTATCACCTAACTCATATCTATAAAGAAAGTAACTAGGTGGCTGACGGCTTTGCCAATTTGGGGTCCACCTAGCAGGTTTGCAAATGTTGGAAAAATATAGAAGTGTTATCGATGTCTATTCAAAGGTTAATTCTCATGGAGTGGAGGAATTACTCTCATAATTATGGGTAAACTTTGTATCTCTCTTGAGTACATGTGGCAATCCTTGACGAGTTATTAGATGGTGTCTAGGACGGGAAAGGAAACTGGGCTCATGTGGTGGGCCATGTGGGTTTTTAATCTCATAATCATGTGTGGTGGGTTCTCTACCCTTTATGGGTTGCCAATCCAATGGTACAACATATCCCATTATATCTCCTAGAGTTTGTGTAAAGTGATGTACTTTTCCAGCTGTATAGTCATAAGATTGCACCCATTGCAATGTCACATTCGTGTGCCTGCATTAGTGTCCACTCCCTTAGCACTTGTGTAGGTTCATTTTAGCCCCTGCATCAGCCATTTTCCATTCTTAGGATGCTCCAACACCCCTTTTTAAAAGCTACCCTTCTTCATCCGCTTTGCATCGAACCTTGTGATTTTCCTATTCATGTCATTTTGTAGCGTGATGTGTTTGGACACTAGTGTGTTGTGCAGATGTCCATGTGTCGTGCTAGCATCCTATGATATTTTAATGTTCAAACAACCATTTTTTTGCATGTTTTCCACTTGTCACCTCATTTTTTTGGTGGTAATGGTTGGGGATGCCCTGAAATGGCTCAAGAAGCTTCTTTTCCCTCCTATTCTCTCTTTTTAATCCATTCTTTAAATCCATTTGGCTCTCCTTGGATTCTACCTTGAACTCTCTTCTTCTTTCTCACTCTCTCTTGTTTGCACAACTCCATACAACTTGCTACAACAACACCCTCACATATTTGCAACTCTTTGCAACAATTTTTTGCTCTTGCAGATAGTTATTGCTCTCTCTCTTTGGATTCCTTAAGCCTTGCATGTGATACCTCCCTTGCCTTGTGCTTGTGATAATTTTGGGGTTCCAAATCCCCTATCTATTATATCTACATATCATGATGTGGGTTCTCCTCCTCGAGAAGGGATTGCTTTTAGCACCTCTTTTGTGATACGAGTTCTCCTCCTCGAGTGGGGTTTTCTTTTATCACTCACACTTGGTGGTGTGGGTTCTAGTCCTGAAGAGCATTTTTATTTTACCACACGCTTTATCCATTTCAGCTCATTTATCTCTATCTATTTGGCTATCCGTGGAGGTAGGAACACCAAAATGGGGGTTTGATAGAGGCAATCCCATATACAACCCCAACACTTTCTCCAAATATCATGCATGGAGGTATTGAAGACATTCATTTGTTGGAGGCTTCATCACTTGTGTGGTTGTAAGTATTTCCTTTCTATTTCTTATTCTCTTTATCATTCCTATTTTACTTTATATCAACTTTATCACATTCTATCATTTTCCCACATTCTGGAAGTTCTCAGCAATTAGAGTATAAGTAGCCACTCTATCATTTTTTATGATAAACTTTATTTCTAGTCCGTACGAGATGCCAATGCACCTCAGGGATGCCAATGTGCCACATGTCATTTGTATTCCATGCTTTTGTTCTTTGGCCGAGAGCTTGTCAGTCTGTCTAGAAAATCTTTGTGACCTACTCTTTGTGATTCTAGAACTTTCACACCTCTCCTTAAGGTAGTTTAGGGTAGTTTTCCCCATGAGGCTCTCTAAATGAAGAGAACTCATGAGTAGTGAATCCCCCTTCTCTACATTTTGGTGAACCTGACACAAATCGAAAAACTAAGAATTTATTTACCCCTACTTGGTGGGGTCATAACTTTTGACTCGATGCTCAGAATTTAGAACCATTTGCACCATTGGAAAGGTCTCCTAGAGAACTAGTTCAGTCCCTAAAATACAATTCCTTTGACTATTGAATTTTAGGGACTAACGCAAGTTACGACTTCAAATTCCGCTCTGAAGACCTCTGAAAATGCAAATTACTAGAACCTAGAAAATACCAAAAAAAATAGAAAATCTAGATTTTTGGTTTTTCTTAGTTCTATCGCCAAGATGAATTTAATATCTTATTTATTAGCTCAGTATCTAATTATATTCAAATTTTTAATGATTTTCCATTTCATGCATGTGATGGAAACTTGGCTTTACCCATGTCAATCGATGTCTTTGATCCTTCTCATGAGAGTCCTCTTGCTTCAAAGGATATCTTGTTGCAAGAAGATAAAATCATTGATACCTTTCTTAATGTTACTCTACCTTCTCTTCACTCAAATGCACTCTCCTCTAGAGATGATGCATTAGTGAATGATGGAGCTACTCTTCATTCCAATACACTCTCTTTTAGAGATGATGTATTAGTGAATGATGAATCTCCTCTCCATTCCAATGAACTCTCTTCTAGAGACGTTGCATTGGCGAATGATGAATCTCCTTCCACATTTGATCCTCCTTGGATCGATGTTGAGAATATACCTTCAAATAATTATTCCACTAGTTGTGATGAGTCTATAAATATAATATATGTCTTTGCTACCCTTCAAAGGCTGAAGAGACTAGTCATTTATGTGACTCCAGCTAGTCCTTCTCCTAAAAGGAGTTTTTCTATTGATGGTGTCCCATTTGATAGTGGCTCTCCTGATATTTCTAAGGCTTCCTCTTACAAAACGGTAGCCCATACTTACAAGGATAAAACAAATAAACAACTAAGTCTTCTTCAAGCTTCTAAACCTATGACTAAACTACCTAGTGATTACAATCTTGTTGAGCAACTTTGTGTTACTCTAGGAAAGATC
>CM021107.1:169461404-169530346 GCA_007115665.2 Sequoiadendron giganteum
ACTATTTGCCAACAAAAAAAGTTGTCGCATGCTGATTGTGCATTCAGCTCTTCCCAAGAAACTATTTTCCTAGCAAACAACTTTCTCCAAGCACTTCTCTGAGAGCCCGTACCACCATCGAACAAAGTACAACGAATGTCAAGTGCAAGTAAGAAATAATTTCAAACCCAAATAGCTGCTAAAAAACCTATATAGACACTTTATGAATTGCCAAATTAAATGAAGATCATTTAATTTGTGATTGGAGAATGGCTACCAATAATTCATTTTCCAAGTAGAGCTAAGCTGAGAGTGAATCAAGCTACACAAAGACGAGAAAAAAGATTAGGAAGAAAGCACACAAAAGCTATCTTCTTTTGGACGCTTTTGTGTCTCTCAAAACTTTTGTGTGAAGTTCAGGATCAAGTTGGAAATCATGGTTTGAGAGAGTTTTTTCTCCTTGATGCAGAGTGCAACCTTGATTGGCCAAATGATCTGAAACAAAGTTTGCTTCTCTGTAACAATTTATTATTGAAAACTCCTCTGTTTGTGAGAGAATAGATTTAATTTCTTGCAATATGTAATCAGTTTTCCAATTCTTGTCTTTTGGATTTCTGAAAGCCAAAATCGTATTCATAGAATCCCCTTCTATGATTAATTTTTTCAAATCTAAGGACATTGCAAGCCTAACACCATAAATTAGGGTCGGATATTTTGCCACATTGTTGGTGTTGTTTGCAATGTTGGCCATCCCACCTTTAATAACTAATCCATGATGATTCCTAATGAAATAGCCAATTCCAGAGATCCCTGGGTTTCCTTTTGATGCACCGTCAAAATTCAGCTTGCAAAAGTTCATGACCGAAGCTTTCCACCTAATTTCTTTCTTGTTTATTGGCTTGCAAAGTTTACCAGTAGGCTACCTTTGAATGGGAGAGACAAGGATTTCCATTATGCCAATAAAGCACTATTCCATGAAGAGAAAGTTGAATTCAATTTCTTGTGCTTTGATACTTGTGCCATGATTGCCTCTGAAATTGAAGATTCAATATTTAAGAGAACTTCTTTGAACTCATTTATTTCCTTTCTGAAAATTATCTTATTCCTTTCCCACCAAATGTTCCATATTAGAATGACAGGGGCAATAGACCAAATACATGAGAAAAAATAATCTAAATACAAATCGGGCCAAGAGTCAAAGACTAATTTGATTTCAAAATGGAGAGGTGCTACCCAATTTAATTTTGATTGAAGCCATTTCCAGCATAAAGAAGCAAAAGGACAATTTAGAAGCAAGTGATTTGTTGTCTCATTAGTCTCATTGCAAAGTACATAGTTGAATGGTTGAGCGGGTCCTAGAGAAGTTAGTCTTTCACTTGTCAATATTCTGCCTCTAAAGGCAAGCCATGCAAAAGTGCCTGCCTTTTGTAGTCCTTCACTAGCCCAGCAAAAGGAGTATCTTCTTGAAGGAGAGGAGACTTCCCAATGATCAAGAACTCTGTAGCCTTTCTTGACTAAGTAGTGTCCTGATTTTGAAGGCAGCCAGATGAGTTCATCTTCTGCATTCTTATAATGAACCTCTCTCTTATTTAATTCTGAATATAGCAATTGTTTTTGACATAAAGGTGTTGTAACAACTAATACATTTTTCCAAATTGCTCTATGAATCCCTCCTTCTGAAGACAAAATAAAGTAATCCTTAACTTTTGAGCCCCATTCCAGTTTGAGAACCCTTTTGATATCCTCTAACCCAGCCATATCAGACAAAGGGGGATATCTATTCCATGATTCTTCTCAAAAACCAGCCTTGCTCCCATCATGAATTAGCCAAGATAAATTTGGGAGAAAAATTTGTCTAGAAGATAACATGAAGTTCCACATTTGAGATCCTTTAGGAGGATCCAAGATAGCAAAAATTATTTCTGGTTCATTTGAATCCAAGTATTTGGCTTTCATGATGGCTACCCACAGAGAGTTATTGTTTGAGTATAATTTCCACAGAAGCTTAACCCCGAGTGCTTTGTGTCTCATGTTTATATTTTGGATACCATCCCCTCCAGAGCATTTAGAAGTGCAGACTTTATCCCATGCAAGTAAGTGAATTTTTTTTTGTGGGTTCTTATTGCCTTTCCATTTTTTTTTTTTCAAAATAGACTCAACATCAGCAAGTTCCTACTTAGGCATAGGAAGAACAAACATAATGTAGTTGGGAATTGTTGCCAAGACCACTCGAATTAGCAGGATCCTACCAGCCAGTGACAACCATGTGTTTTTCCAGGATGCTATTATGTTTTTAATTGAAGAAATGATATTATACCAAAAGCCTCTTTTATTACAACCTGCAAAAAGAGAAATACCCAAATATTTACAAGGGAGAGAATCTTGTTTGAAGCCCAATACACCTGATAGTTTTTTTGATAAATGAGGGGTACAATTTCTTTAAGAAGACTTTGGATTTAGGGGCACTTATCTTTTGAACAGACACTAAACAATACAAATCCAAAGTTATCTTGATAGTTTTCACTTCTTTCATAGATGACACCCCAAATAATAAAGTGTCATTTGCAAATAATATGTGAGTGACAGCAAAATGTGACTGAGGAATGGAAATTCCCTGCCATAACCCAGAATAATGATGAGCTGAAATCAACCTACTCAAAGCCTCTTCCATTATGATAAATAAGAAGGGGGAGTCTTCCTGTCTAAGCCCTTGAAAAGAGGAGAAGAAACCTGAAGGGCGACCATTAATTAAAACTGAAATTTTGGCACCTGACAAGCAAGAACGAATCCATTTGCACCAGCTAGGACTAAAACCAAATTTGAAGAGGACTTGATGGAGGAATTCCCACTTTACATTGTCGTACACTTTCATCATGTCCAATTTGACAATCATGGCTTCCTTTTGATGTTCAGTTACTGAATGAATGATTTCATGGGCCACTAAAGCACCTTCAGAAGTTTCTTTTCCAAGGACAAAACCCCCTTGTTGTTGTGAAATAATCTTGGGGATCAACTTGACCAGTTTGTTTGTGATTGCCTTTGTAACAATTTTGTATATGGTGTTGCAAAGGGAAATTGGCCGAAAGTCTGAATAAGAAAGTGGATTTGCCAATTTTGGAATAAGAGTAATATGTGTGGTATTGAATTGTTTTAACATATTTTCATGTTTCCTAGATTCTTCAACCACTCTCCAAACATCAACCCTTATAAATGACCAGCATTTCTTAAAAAATAAAGCAGAGAAGTCGTCAGGGCTAGGAGCTTTACCTGGATGCATTGAGAACACCACTTGCTTAACCTCTTCTATGGAAAATTTCTTGGAAAGTTCCACATTGTCTTGATGGGTAACTAAAGGAGGGATATGCTGCAGTACCTCTTGAGTTTTTTGGGAAAAATTTGCATCTTTCAAAGAAGTATTAGCAAATAAAGAGGTAAAGAAACGAACCCCCTCTTTTTGGATACCATCTCTATCTGAGATAAGGTTACCTGAAGAATCCTTAATTTGAGTTATAAGATTAGAAGCTTTCCTCATTTTTGTTGAAGCATGAAAGTACTTTGTGTTTTGGTCCCCCTCTTGTAACCAAAGCTCTTGAGATTTTTGCTTCTAATAAATCTCTTCCTTATGTAGAAGCTCTTCCAATTGAGAGTTTAAGTGTTTTTGCAGATTGTAAGATTGATCATTCATACACTTCTCAATTATTTCCTCATTAAGATTCCCAATTTGTGTTTCCACTTGGGCTTTCTGAACAAAGATGTTTTTAAAAATCATAGAATTCCATTCCTTAATCTTTATTTTGATCCATTGTAGTTTTCTGCATAATTGGTACATCCTGGATCTAGAAATAAAGGGGGAGGTAAACCACCATTGATGAAGTAAAGGCAGAAAAGAGTGGTCCCTTACCACATTTGCTCAAACTTGAAGGAACCTACTAATTTTTGAACCCAAGGAGATAGAGGCGAAGTAAGTTGAATGGCAAAGTGATCTGAACCAGTGAGAGGTAGAATTTGTACTAGAGGGGAGCCAAAATTGGCAATCCAAGTTGGATTTACAAAGGACCTATCCAGCCTCTCTGCAATATGTAAGAAACCTTGTCTCCTGTTAGACTAAGTTATGTTGCCATTTGAAGGAACACAATCTTTGAGACCATTATTGTTGACACACTCATTAAAATCCTACATCACTTTTAGAGGAGGAATAATGCCTCCCGATTTATCTCTAAAGGACAGAATAGCATTGAAATCCCCAGCAATTATGACTGGCATGCCTAGAAAATTGGCTAAAGATAAAAAGATAGAGTCCCATAAGTGATTTTTCCCCATTGTTGAATTTGGCCCATATACTGAGAGCAAGTGAAAAGTAGCATTGGAAGCAGAAAATTCAACTAGAATAAAGTTTGCTTTTATGATCAAGGGTGTTAGTTGAGCACTTTTTTCTTTCCACAAGATAGCTAATCCACTTGAAGCACCTAATGACTGTGAGGCAACAAACTTCCAATTTTTCCATAATTTAATAGACTGATCTTGTGTTGAATTTGAAAATTTTGTTTCTTGGAGTAATACTATGTATGCCCCACACATGTCAATTTGAGACTTGATGAGGCGTCTCTTGTTAGGGGCATTCAAGCCCCTAACATTCCAAGAAATAATCTTCATGCTTTGCCCAAAGAGTTACATACTCTCCTAGGGCATAGTTTCTCATCTAATGTGGATTGAGTGCCTGCTTGGACTTCCTCTTTTGTTTTTATAGCCAATCTCTTTCTTTTTGGTGGTCTGCCCACTTTTCCTTTAGGCTTCTTTGAAAGTGGTTCCTTTTTTGATGGAGTCTGTCAGATTGAAGGTTTTGAAAGTCTACTACCACTAATTGAAATATAGATTAATTATAGTTTAAATTGAGTGAAAGAACTAAATATAATTTAATTTATATTTTAAAAATGATATATTTATTTTATTTTGCTAAAAAAAATATATAAGATAAATTCTCAAAAAGTCTTATATATGTTTTTTAACAAACTAAAATAAATATATCATTTTTAAAATATAAATTAAATTATATTTAGTTCTTTCACATCAATTTAATTTATAATTAATCTATAACTTAATCTATAATGTAATTAATTACATCAGAGGTTAAATATATTATATTTTATCTATGATGTAATTGAAATATAGATTAATTATAGTTTAAATTGATTGAAAGAACTAAATATAATTTAATTTATATTTTAAAAGTGATATATTTATTTTATTTTGTTAAAAAAATATATATAAGATAAATTCTCAAAAAGTCTTATATATGTTTTTTAACAAACTAAAATAAATATATCATTTTTAAAATATAAATTAAATTATATTTAGTTCTTTCACATCAATTTAATTTATAATTAATCTATAACATAATCTATAATGTAAATAATTACATCATAGGTTAAATATATTATATTTTATCTAGTAGACTAATTATAGTTTAAATTGATTGAAAGAACTAAATATAATTTAATTTATATTTTAAAAATGATATATTTATTTTATTTTGTTAAAAAAAATATATAAGATAAATTCTCAAAAAGTCTTATATATGTTTTTTAACAAACTAAAATAAATATATCATTTTTAAAATATAAATTAAATTATATTTAGTTCTTTCACATCAATTTAATTTATAATTAATCTATAACATAATCTATAATGTAATTAATTACATCATAGATTAAATATATTATATTTTATCTATGATGTAATTGAAATATAAATTACTTATAGTTTAAATTGAGTGAAAGAACTAAAAATAATTTAATTTATATTTTAAAAATGATATAATTATTTTATTTTGTTAAAAAATATATATATAAGATAAATTCTCAAAAAGTCTTATACTTTTTTTTTAACAAACTAAAATAAATATATCATTTTTAAAATATAAATTAAATTATATTTAGTTCTTTCACATCAATTTAATTTAAAATTAATCTATAACTTAATCTATAATGTAATTAATTACATCATAGGTTACATATATTATATTTTATCTATGATGTAATTGAAATATAGATTAATTATAGTTTAAATTGAGTGAAAGAACTAAATATAATTTAATTTATATTTTAAAAATGATATATATTTTTTATTTTATTTTTTAAAATATATAAGATAAATTCTCAAAAAGTCTTATATATGTTTTTTAACAAAATAAAATAAATATATCATTTTTTTTTTATATTATAGATAAGGATGTCACAAAAAATACAGAGATAGTTCCAACGAGATTTACAGAGGCAAGAGGCCAGGCCTCTCAGCAAGAGTAGCAAGAAGACTACAAAACTGCAAGTCCTAGACAAAAATTACCAATAGGAAATGAGAAGCTTAAAGTAAAATATCATCATGGGTGTCAACCTAGGCTGTCCACCCCATAAAGCCATTCATCCACACAATTTTTTTGTTCTCCTAGATCTGAGCAAGCATGAGGAATTGGTCCTTCTTGGCGTTTTTTTGGTTCTTAAGCTCCTTGATGAACATTTTGCAAGTCCTCTCGAAGATCTGCAGATTATCCACATTTTTCCTCCATTCGTAACCATTCTTCATCTCATAAATAAAGAAGGTGGCATATCCCATCTTCAGGAACCTTTTCAGCTTCTTCCTATCCATCATCATGGTTGTATGAACCTGCAAGAAGATTTTAAAGTATGTGAGTTTTCAGAAAGACTCAGTAAGAACCCTGGGGGTGTTTTGAAACCTTTCTTCATTTCTGCATTTCCAAACCTGCCAGAGGATATTAGAAGAGAGAATGTTCCAAAACATATTAGTATCCTTATTAAGCCCATCAATATGCCTAGTGATGATTTCAAGAGTATTAATAATCATAGGATAATTGATACCAAACATTTTCCAAATTTCTTTACCAAAAATATAGTCGAAGAGAATGTGCCTTCTTGATTCATGCATTCTGCATAAGTTACAGTAACCGGTAGCAGAGTTGTCTTTTCTAATTGGGAGTCTATCAAGAATCGACAACCATTTAAAACATTTTATTTTAGGTTCTATAGATCCTTTCCAAAGAATATTAAAGTAGTATTTCCAAGAGTAGATATCCAAGGTGGTGTACCAAATAGTATTGACATGGTTAATGATGGCATCATTATTTTTAGCACCTTGTAAATGTTTTTGGCTTTGATTCTGGATATAATGGTCCCATCTGGCCATTTGTAGTTTAAGTATCTATGAGAGTCCACATGGCAAGTAGAAGGTAAGTCCTTGTTGGCTTTAATAATCATATTATAAGTTTTCTTCTGGGAGGTCGGGATATTAAATTTTCTTCTGAGATCTTCCCAACCAATTAACCTATCTTGCTCAAAGAGGTTTGCTAATTGAGAGATGCCCCTATTATTCTATTATCTAGTAGAGCAGCCCTGGGAAAGGGTGAGGGGTTTGCTAGAGGCATGAAGGTTCCACTAGATGGATCTTTCACCATAAAGAAGACAATCATCATGGAAGGCCTTGTTAGTGATAAAGCTCTTAACATGATTCCAGGCTTTCCATATGGACCTAAACATAGTAGATCCTTGAACACAAATAGGAAAGTCTCCGATGATTAGATCATTGAAGGGCAGATTTTTCCAATGTTTTTAATTTTTGGGGAATCTTCTTTCAATATTGTTTCTAATAAGGACCTTCCATGGATCATTGCCTTCCATAGAGTGAAAAATCCATTTGGTGGCAAGGGAAATCCCTTGGATTTTAAGGTCCTTCAGACCCAAACCCCCTAGGAGTTTGTCAGTATGACACCAATCCCATTTAACAACATGCATTTTCCTATTGCCTTTACCATCTGACCAGAGAAAGTTTCTGATGGCTTTTTGAATTTCCAAGATTTGGTAGTTACTAAACATCTAAGCAGATGAATAGTAGATATTGTAGGAAGAGAGAATTTTTTTGCAGACCTGAACTCTGCCAACCAAGGATAAGGACCTATTGTGCCACTTATCCATCTTTTTAGTGATTTTCTCTTTCACCCAAGACCACATATCCTTAAGGGAGGGGTCAACAGAGAAAGGTATGCCCAGATATCTCACAATTCTTTGTGGGCCTCCCCATTGAAAGTCATAGATTTTAAACTAGTCAAGGGGTTGTTCAACCCATCCCAGACATATAGACTTGGGGTGAGAAATACGAGCACCAAAGATAGAGAAAAAGAGACTGAGCTTGTTTTGCAGGGCTTCAAAGTTGTGGGCAGTGGCTTCAAAGAAGATAGCAGTGTCATTAGCAAATTGGTAGTTTATGAGCTCTTCATTATTAGGGAGAGTTATACCCTTAACTGCAGGGGAGATTGAGTTATCTCTAAGAATGTAGTAAAGGGAATCAAAGGTAATAACAAAGAGGGCAGGGGCCAAGGGGCAACCTTGTCTGATGGATCTACCCAGGGGGAAGGGGTCAGAGAGGGAGCCATTGATATCAATTTGGGCAAAAGCATCATTAAGTAACATTTTAACAGATTTACAGAAAGTACTAGGAAATCCAAAAGCCTCAAGCATCATGGAGATAAAGTTCCATTCAACCCTGTCCTAGGCCTTTTCGAAGTCTAGGAGAAACATAGTAGAGTTTTGCTGAGAGAAGTTGGCCCAATTCATCACTTCCTAGCTGGTGATCAGATTCTCAAGAATATACCTTCCTTTAATTAAACCAGTTTGGGTAGAGCAGACAAACTTAGGCAGGATTTTCTCAAGTCTAAAAGCCAGGATCTTGGCAAAAATTTTATAGGAGACAATAAGGAGGGTGATAGGTCTCCAGTTTTTGATGAGAGCTTTGTCTCCATCTTTGGGAATTAATTTAATAATACCCCAGTTGATGGAGCTACCTAGGGATCCCCTATCAAGGGCTTCCAAGTAGAGATCAAGAAGATCTTTGCATATCCAATCTAAGTTGGCCTTGTAAAACTCCAAAAGGAGACCATCGGGCCCAGGGGCCTTGTCATTGTTAAGGGAGTTAATGGCCTTATCAATTTCCTCCAGGCAGATTTCTTTAGATAGCAGGTCAGCATCCATAGAGGATATCCTATTAGGGATAAGAGTTTTGCATTGATTCCTAAGGGAGGTAGCCTCCGTTGAGTCTTCAAAGGTAAAGAGATCTTTATAAAATTCTGCAAAGGCCTTTTTGATACTATCAAGGTCAGAAATTTCTTGATTGTTAACAATAATTCTCTCAATATTCTCATTGGACTGCTTGTGTTTGAGAAGGTTGAAGAAGAATTTTGAACCCCTATCCCCAAACAGGAGCCAGTGAGCATGAGACCCAATTTTGGCTCCAATAGTTTTAACCTGCTGGTGTTGTCTAAGGGCTTCTTTAGTCATAATCACATGGGAGATGAGATCATTGTAAGAGGGGTTGGATTGGATGTTAGCTTCAACTCTCTGAATGTCTGAGGAGAGCTTTTTTTAGTAAATCTATAGTCTTTTGCTCTTTTTTGGCCTATGGTTTTTAACAGGTTCTGCCAGGCAAGAATGTTCATGTTCCATCTCTCAGTGTGAGAGTTGGAAGGGAAGTTGTTCTTATTAATGAGGCTAATGATATGGATGGCAGCAAGAACGTCCTCATCCTTGAGAATATTAGTGTTCAGGAAAAACTTGGGATTGGAGGCTTTGCTGAGCATAGGGGAGGTGTTAGTTCTAATATGGATGGAGATAGGGTGATGATCAGAGAGGGGAGTGGGGGTGACGAGGATAGAGTTTCCCAAATTATCCAGTAAGATAGAGAAGAAATTTTTATTAGCATAGAATCAGTCCAATCTAGAGTATATTCTAGAGGGACCCTGTTGAAAGTTGCACCAGGTATGCCATATGCCAGGATTCATGTCTTTACTTCCAGTTAAAGGGTCAAAGAGATTTTTTTAATTTTTCATTCTATTCCAGTGGAATTTTTTAGGGTCTTTCCAGGAAAACAGAGTACCACCAACTTTATCTTCCTGGGATTCAATCATATTGAAGTCCCCTCCCATGAACCATGGGATGTTAGGGAGCACAGCCAGCCAGTCCCAGAGGCTCACTCTCTCCCTATAGTCGTTCGAAGCATAAATTGAGCATAAGCCAAAGACATTGCTATTGTAGTTAATAGTGATCCAAACAGCTCTATTACAAGGGGAGAGCCCATTACTAGTGATATACTTCTCCCATCTCAGGTTAACCAGTAGCACAACCCCTCCCCTACCCCTAGGGTGATTGGTATAGAATTTGATAGCATCCTTCCAAAGGAAATTAAGGTTGGATTCAAGAACAAATCCAATAGCTTTAATTTCTTGCAACATTAAGAAACCCATGGAGTTATTTTAAAAACACTTAATGACAAACTTCCTATCTAGGGATTCAAGACCCCTTATGTTCCATGAGATGCAGTTCATGAGGAAACATGCAGGGGGGGAGAGCACTGGTCTGTCGATCCCAAAATTGGGGTTTTAGCAATAGAAGGGGTATTCCCTTGTTTTTTCTTGGAGGGGTTTTTATTTTTGGAGCCTAGAGGTCTTCCCTATTGTTTAGATGAGGGGAGATCTCTGATGAATTCATCATCATTCTTAGAAGCAGTGGGGGAAAGGATATCCACATCCATTGACTACTTGGGGCGAAGATTAACGAAATCAACGGAGCGGTTATGGGTTGGGATGATCTCCAATAGACAGTCATCACTTAGCTCTCTGAACATCTTGTGAGGGAAATTCAGGGGGGGGGCTGTGCCAATGAAATTGCCAGAGGGTTCCTTTTTGCTTGAGCTTGAAGGGGGGGAGCTGATACGGTATTCCTGAGATGCGGTCAGGACAGGGTTGTCCATGATGGAGGTAGGAGGGAGGTCTAAGGACTGGGAGACCAAGTGTAGATGTTAACTTTTTTATTGGTTCTCTGCCTGCATTTATTGGAGATTCTGGTTACGGTTTGGAATCCGTCATTTTGAGACTCGTTCTGATGGGAAAAGGAGATAACCAGGAGCGATGAAGGGGGAGGGGCAGTAGCGAAGGATGGGGAGCTAGAGGCCATGGCGGGAATGGGGTTGGGAGTTTCAACAGAGTGTGGGGTTTTGACCACAGAGGGTTCCGAATTGGGGTTAATAGGAGCAAAGGGGTTCAGGTGAGGCGAGGGTTTAGCCGACAAAGGTTTTTTTTGAGAATGGGGTAGTCCTTCCTCAGATGCCCTTCTCTTCTACACAAGAAGTAGGCATTCAGACCTCCAAGAATTTCAATAGGGCAGGAGTAATTATCCTCAGATATGTTAATGTTAATGTCTGCCTGAATCTCTTTACCAGGAATCAAGGAGACAAGTATCCTAGAATCCATATGAGGAACCAATCTAACAGTGTCATCCATTCGAATGACCTTATCGAGTGGTTCAATCAGTTGGGGAATGAACCTCCATAGAAATGGCAGGATTTGTTTAACTAATATCCAACACGAGGCAGAGAGGGCAAGAACTTCCTCAAGAATGGCCTTAGGAGACCAAGCCAAGGCATAAAAGGAGGTAGATCCGACAGTCCAGTATTGTTTTTTAAGCACTTCGGCTTGGGATTCCTGATTAGCAAAGAAGATCACATATAATCCTTTCTGGATTTACCTGCAGAACGAGATATGGAGACTAAGCTTTAAGTTCCAGTAGTTATGGAACCAATCGTCTAAAAATTTTCTAGGAGGGCATTTATCGATTTCAACACCAGAGAAAAAAATAGCTGAGTTCCTTAACCTATTCTTTTCTTTCCCAATTTCTATTAGCATTTCTGGATTTGGAGAAATGGAGAAGGGTAGGGGAACATCCCCAGTGTTCTTACCCGTTTCGCACGTGCCATGGACGTTCAACAGGTTAAACCTCGTGCTTGTGTCAATGGCGATACCAGAATTGGCCACCACCTCGGAGAAGGACTTGGGTCTTGGTTTGGCGGAGGTATCTATGCTATGCATGTCTGAGACCTTAGAAGCCCTAGGTAAATTTGAAGGGGGGATGGGGGGTATGGCCTCTACCAAGCAGTAGAGGGGAGAAGGAGATGTCTCCATCAAACACTTAGCATTAAAGAAGCAAGAAATAGACACACCTGTACCCTCGCCATCGCCGGGAAAGCATCGCTGTCCTTCCTCGTGGTTCGCAACCTTTCACAGCTGGCACTAGAAAACTTGCCCGAAGAGAGAGAAACAAGCCGAAAAAACGCAAACCAAGCTATTTCAAAAATAATATTTGATTTTTCAAATATATCATTTTTAAAATATAAATTAAATTATATTTAGTTCTTTCACATCAATTTAATTTATAATTAATCTATAACTTAATCTATAATGTAATTAATTACATCATAGGTTAAATATATTATATTTTATCTATGATGTAATTGAAATATAGATTAATTATAGTTTAAATTGAGTGAAAGAACTAAATATAATTTAATTTATATTTTAAAAATGATATATTTATTTTATTTTGTTAAAAAAAATATATAAGATAAATTCTCAAAAAGTCTTATATATGTTTTTTAACAAAATAAAATAAAAATAAATAAAATAAATATATCATTTTTAAAATATTAATTAAATTATATTTAGTTCTTTCACATCAATTTAATTTATAATTAATCTATAATGTAATTAATTACATCATAGGTTAAATATATTATATTTTATCTATGATGTAATTGAAATATAGATTAATTATAGTTTAAATTGAGTGAAAGAACTAAATATAATTACACCGAAAGGCGTTATACAGTTGAAGCAATGTGTAAATATTTTGAATCTGCATTTAAAATGATAGCCAAGTGAAAATCGTGAATTATTTTAATTAATATATATATAAAAATCATAAAAAGAGTTTTTTATATAAGTGTCAAAGAAGGCTCCGCCAAAGAAAAACTAGGAGAAGTTGAGTATTGTCTTCAGTTGTCCTTTTTGCAACCATGATGACAGCATCGAGTGCAAAATATAAGCTTTCTTTGCCCTATTCATTTGGCTTTTTTTTGCCTAAGCCCTAATTTCTCTTTTTAGCAGTCCACGAGCTTCGAAACCTTGATATTATGATTATTTATAATGACTATATAATTTATGCTATTGAAGTATAGAGTGGGTATTTGTTCTCTAGAGATTCATCATGGAATGCTCAAGTAATTGGACATATAATCATGGCTGAACAATCCATGTAGGGTTTCAACCTGATTCATCATGATGGCATGCTTCCACCTTGTCAATGTTTTCTTGCTAAAAACTGTCTGTATAGCCTTGCTTATGGTTAATGAAGAATTTGAAACTGTAGTGACCATGTAGTTAAAAATGGTGGATATTGGTTTACTGTTAGACATCGAGGGCTTCGAATGGTAGGAAATTTGTGGTTAGTTATTAGATAAGGGGAATTTTGGACCTTTGTAAAATTTACATATGATTACGTGTTTGAGCATCAGTGACAGGGTCCTTTATGCCAGGGACCTCTATGGACCCTACCATCCCCTGAGGTTTGTGTGTTCTGCTCATGTTAACTCATAACTTCCTTAGCATATAACATGTCCTCAATACTTGGAAGTCCCTGACATCTATTCCTCGGCTCTGGCGTCTTTGTGTGTTTCCTCTATGAAAATTTTGTTAGGATTTAATGGATGTATTCATACTATCTTATAATAAAATGTCTAGAGTTTGTGTGATTTGAACAAGAGACTTGTCTAGATTCTTTAAGCTTGTAGAAGAGCTGCTATGCTATCCAGTCTAATGGTTTTTCTTATATTTTGTGGAAGCTTCTTGATTCTTTAAATTAACAAGTCTTTTGATTCTTCAGAGAATTCGTGTTAGTTTTGACGGTCTTGACATATTTGTTTGACTTGTAGTGATAAAAAATACCTAATTAGAGAGGCTACATATCGCATATGCCAGGAGAGTTTTAGTAACAGTATAAATGGCCAGTGTTGTTTTATCCGCTGCTAGATTTTAATTCTTAATATTTTTGTACATCATCTTTTCCAAATTTGACTCCATACTTAATGTTTTTTCTGTGCTTTGAATTTCTTGGACATGACAACATTGAGCGAGCCTATTTTTGTGTAAGCTTCGATATAAACTATACACTTTTGTTATTGAGCTAACGAAGAAGCATAAATCACACATGGGGTGGGTGAAGATGAGCCGAATAATGAGCAGGAACACATGGACTATGTGTATGCGAAGGTTCACTGCCACCCATCTAAGGGCTTGGAGTAATGCTATTGTTTTCCATAACAGATTTGCACATACCTTTTCAAAGGGAGACAATGATAAAGTTTCTCAGAGCTCAGACCCAAGGGAAAACCTACATTTGGGTATTTTATTGTCATTTCGATACAATTGATTATCTTATTTTGTAATGTTGTTTATTTGGTTTTCTAAGGCCACTGATTTGATCTTCTCTACAACCTCTCAGAAGATGTCAACCAGACGGAGAAAGCTAAAAGTGAGTTTCAGAAGAGATCAAATGGAGCTATCATGAGACAAGACAGCCAAATCCTTTCAACTGTAAGTATTGATGCTTTGACATGACATAATAAGTAATGCAATACCGTTCTTTTGATGCAGTTCTTGTAGTGTAGAATCGGGCCTTTGCTAATGATTACTTTTGAAACTGAGGTGAATGAGGGGTTTCAAAAGGGGCCAGCTTAACCGGCACACTCTAACCATTCGACTGCTTAGGTGGCCGGGTCATGTGGGGCCCTTTTACTTTGTATTTTTTTCATTTCCATGGACTCATTTTGCATTTCCCATCACCGTCTCGTTTCTACCGTTTTTCTGTTTTGTTGGCATCTAAGTGTTGTAGAACCGGCCACAGTGTCTTGAAGATTTCTTCGGCAACTACGAAAGCGATCATGCTTTGCTTTACATATAGGAGCAAGGGTTACTATCCTCTCTGCAGAATCTCTACCATGCGAAAGTGATATCCTCTATGTTGGTCTTTTGCTCAACAGAGAAAAGATGGTTTGATGCAAAGGGCTCTTAATCCCACATGCGCTGGGTGAGAAGAAACAAAGGAGAAAGGAACTATAAGAGGAAGCTTAAGTTCCTTCAATTGTTCAAAGAAAATAGAGATCTGTATTTGTAAGCTCCAAATTTGAATCAAACGAATGGTTTTGTGTTTTCATTCTCAATTGATGTATTTGTCAAATTCAAAATTGAATTAAATGATTTATTTTGGTTTTATTGTTTACAATTTTATATTTTTATTTAATTGAAAGGATGAAAAATAGTTCTAATAATTTTATATAATTGAAAGAATGAAATACACTTAAAATTAATTTTATTTTTTAGATGAAAAATAGTTTTTTTTAATTATTTCAAATTTTTTATTTTTTATATGATTGTGAGGATGAAAAATGATTCATTTATATATTATAAGGGTGAAAAATGTTTTATGATAATTTTTTAATTTATTTTGTGTTTATTTTTACAATGTCTTGATATATGTGTTATGATAAATGTCATATTCTAATGTAAAGTCATAGATTTCATGTGCACAAGATCTTATGTTTATTAACACTTGACTTCATGTTCCCATAAACTCTATCTATCCATCTATATCCATAATAGTGTACGTATTGATTCCTAAACTCTATGTTTATCATGATCTATTCCATCTATTTTATCTTAGATCAAGTCGACAATCATGGGGTCATCCTCATAACTATGAACTCAACTTGCTTAAATTCAAATTGCCTTGTTGACCCCCTTTGCCTTTCTCACCTAAAGTCGCGCGTGTGTGTGTGGGGGGTGTTTATGTAAATTATTATGTTTTGGTATAAAATATTAATCCCCATTCATTTTAGACAACACATTCAATTATCTTTCATTCGAGGAGGATTCAAAAGGTCAATGAATAATAATTCATTTGGATTTGGTGCTTAAAAAGGAGTGACAAGTCTAATTTCTAAGAAAATTTGTATTGTAAGTCATTAAATTAACATCCTTAATTGGCTTGACATAACAAAAAATAGTGAGAATCCATCAGTTTTGAGATTTTTTCAAGAGATAAATGGTTAAAAAGGAAAAGTACAACAATATAACAATGTATATGAAAGATAAGTTTCGAAACAAATTTGCAAAAGGTTTCTTTGTAATTGAAGGGAGGAAAGTGCATATTTTAGAACTTCACCTTTTCTATATCGTTTTTCACATACATCATAAATACTTAGTGACCCATTTAGTGCACAAAACCCATTAGTAATCTACCATTACAAACTACCTGAAGATTTTCCATTGTACAATCTAAAAAATTTAGCCACCTTGGATTAGATTGTTTTGTGGTACATTGTCTGCCAAATTTAAATTCATATTTTTCATGCCCAAAAGTCAAACCTTTCATAAAATATTCATTATTACAGTGGATCTCATGCCATATATTTTCAATTAATGACAATGTAAATATATGTATGGATATTTCCTATGGCATGAATCCATCTACCAACCAATCAATCATAAAAGATAAATCTAATTTGAAAAAAAACAAATTTCAATTATTTATACTACACTAGTCCCACTAGCATGTGATATTTTGCATTCACATGTACCTTGTTTCACATGTTTGTGACACCTTATTCTATTTTATGTGCTTGAATTTCATCAATGATAGCCAAGTAATCATCTTGAAATAAGTCCTATCATACTTTTAAGCATGACCAAAAATCAAAAGGAGTACAATAGATAGAGGTAAGTGATGTTTGAAGACTTACATCAACAAAGGACCAAGCCACAAAGTGACCTTCAACTCTAAGATTAAATTTCCTTATTGCACAAATATTTTGCATTCATTGCCTTTGTTTCTCCAAATTCTTCTCTTTCATGTGCATTGAATGGATGCTTCATGATTTTATTCAAATCAAAAAGATGATGTCTTCATCTTTGTTCAATTTCTCACTTCCACAAATTTTCCTCATTCATTCCCTTTTCTTTGTATTCTCAATTTATGCTCTTCTGATGTTTTTCTTTGGCCATTTCCTTATCATGATGTTGAATTCTAAATCAATCATGAATAATCTATGGAGATTAGTTGAATCATAGTACAATAAAGCATCAAACCACAACCAAACAAAAGGTAACGAACAATTAAAACCACCAATACATCACCACAAGATCACATCAATCCACCACAAAGATGTATATGAACATTAAAAAGCACATGCATTCACAACATGAGATATAAGATATTCTCAATATAAACACACCCATAAGAGTACCACCAATAGAAAGATGGTTGTCAAAAAGAAAAAGAAAAACATGGATCACAAAGGTATAATTTCTTCATGGACTAGTCAACTAGCTCTAGCATAAGATGTACTCACTTAGGAAGCACCTAATTGAGTTTAAAAGTTGAAACACACTTAGGGTGTAATATGTTAGATAGAGGGCCAACTCTTGTTGTTGTTGTTTTATTAAAGCTAAAAATTTTAATGTTGTAGGGTTTGAAAGAGACTTTGAGGGTTGGAATTTTTTCAAGAGTAGGTTAACCATAGGGGGTCTAGGTTTTTCTAAAAAAAAATCCCCTACATCATCTAGCATAAAAGGGGATTTAAGGTTACCCCTACAAATCCTCCAAATGAAATGGGTTCTCATTTTGTGTTCCTTACTCCCTTCTAAATGTATATGTCAAATATGTGGGGGAGGGAGATCGTCCTCTAGAGGTCATAGATTTAAATGTTTCTAAGGCCTAATCTAGGGAGTACAAAGCCTATTTTCTATCAACCATATCCACTTCAACAAGATGCATTCTTCATTTATGAAAAATGATCTTCACTGCATACTTCATAAGGGGAATTTTAGTACTATAGGAAAATTTATAACAAATGGGTGATCAGGAAGCCCATGCAAAAATTCTAAAAATAACACCTATCTTTCTAATATTAAGCCTTCTAAAATTCTAAAAATTTAATGTTCAATGATTCAACTATAGATAGGTTATTGCCACCACATTTCATTCCACATGCATGATGTTAAACACAACAATCAGTTCATTGCTTTTATCAAGCCTCATCAACTAAGCCATTTAATGGGTTGAATAAACTATAGTTTAGTAATGACCTTTGGTCTCTTCAAAATAATCAAGCAAGATTAAGGAGAGAAATGAGCACAAACCAAACTACTTTAGAATAAGGGTTGTTGTGTGTTCATTGGTTTACTTTATATACTCTACCTAATTCCTATGGGGATAAATTATTCACTATAGAAATTAAAGATGATCGATTATCTACCCAATATTATTTTGTGTGTTTTGAGATGGAAGAGATCTATGGCTTTATGGAAATTGGTATATGCTAATAGTCAACTTATTATCTTATTGATAGCATTTTCTTAGCTTTGTTTACTAACAAATTTATAAGGTAGAGGGTAACATGATTCTTTAAACTGGCTACTACACAACAATTTATGTGTTGCAAGTATTGCTTCCATTCTTTGTATTTTTTACATTGGATGCATTTGTTTTATAATTAGCAAACTCTTTCAATGTCTTGCCTATTTGACACAATGCCTTAAAGAGTTGTGATCTAACATATGCACTATGAAATGTTGCATTACTACCCTCATAACAATCTTTCCATTAGTTTTAGTGTCTATTATGTTATAATTAGAAACTCAATTGTAATACTTTGATTTAATCACCAAATTGTCATTTGTGTGTCAAGTTTGTCAAAATCCAAAATGATCAATTTCTAATGAAACTATAGATATGTTGTTGAAATCGATTTTTTAAAAATTTCTTTATCAATTGTAATTTTAAATAATTAATAATCAATAGTTTATGATTGATTATTATTTAATAATTTTAATTAGAACTGTTATTTAAAATTGATTTTAATTATTAATTTTTTATTATTTGTAATTAATTTTTTTATTTATAATAATTATTGATTGTTGATTAGTTTGTGTTTTTTACTACCCTCATAACAATCTTTCAATTAATTTTAGTGTCTATTATGTTATATCCAATTAGAAACTCAATTGTAATACTTTGATTTAATCATCAAATTGTTATTTGTGTGTCAAATTTGTCAAAATCCAAAATGATCAATTTTTAATAAAATTATAAACATGTTGTCATTTAAATAATTAACAATAAATTGATTATTATTTAATAATTTTAATAAAAATTGTTATTTAAATTAATAATTTATTATTATCTTGCTTTTTTCAAAACTAATTCTTATTAGATATCAATTATTAATAGATTTATTTAAAAAAAATAAAATTGAAGAGTTTTATTTATTTATTTTTAATAATTAATAAAATTATTTTTAAAAGTTAGAATTTAAAAGTTTTATTTATTTATTTTTAGTTATATTAATTATTAATAATTTATTGTTTGTAATTATTAAAATCTTAAAAATTCAAAACCTAAAAGTAATGTTCTAGAAGTGTTTTTTTTTTAATAATAATTATTTTTTTTACATGTTTTGAGGATAGTTTCATGCATTATATGACAAGGGATGCATTGAATTCAGATTTTATAATTTTCGTGTCCCTTGTATTTTCTCACTTAAGGCATATGGGATTAAAAAATCAAACTCTTTCGAACAGCAGACACAAATGAAAAGATCCATCCAAACATTACAAGGCATCGTTTGCATAATCACTAATGAAATTTTCCAAACATCAGCCAATTCTACATCCGTCTTAACAGGTTTTATAGCTTCCATAGAACTATAATGCTGGAAACGATGATTGAAACGACCCCAAACTGTGGATGTGAACGGAACGAGAATGGTGGACACAAATACGGAAACGGGGAGGTCATGGGAAATATGCAGCTTAATGAGTTTGTGGGTTCGGCCACCTAAGGAGTGTACCCTTAGAGTGTGCCAGATAAGCCCGACCGTTAATTTGTTTTACGTCAAAAATATGACGAATATTTATATTTTTCCATCTATAGTTGTGTCACTTCTATATCACTATTTCCTTATCATTATACATATGTTGAAATCAACATTATCGAATAGCTTTGATGATACAGATGCTATTATTCTAAATCTTTGGGTTGGTGTTTGATTGTCAGGCTGCTGTTAGGAGTAGAAAAGGTCCAGTTAGTCTAGAAACAAAGGACAATGCCCACAACATGATTACTAACCATATTTTGGTATACAAAACGAGCATAAAGCAAATAGAAGTATGGTAAATTTATGCATAGATTACCCATAGTGAGAGCTTTGTGTTTTGATTGCCTTGGTGTTGGCACTCAGCTAATGGAAATAAAAGTTGTCAACTTGTGTTCATGGCTTGCTTCACTTGTATGACATGTTTATCCTTGCCATCTGTGGTAACACGCCAAGATATTAATATTTTATATGAAGATCAAAATATGGCCACAATATGTTTGGAAGCCTAGAACACACAAACACAACTATAATTGGCATACATTCAAAGCTAAGGGCTTGCAAAAACAGGTTCCATTCTTTGAGGAAATGGGTGATACTATGATAAAATGAAGAATCAACATGCTAGCAGATGAAGTTTCATTATATATTTTCTTATTGATTAAAGTTTTTGATGTCAACTTGCCTCAGTCTATAATTATATAAGGGAATTTTTTAATTTTTTTAAGATGGATTTTCATATAATTTAAATTATATCTGATTTAATGTAAGAGTAAAAATAAAAAATTTATTGATGATGTCTTTTTTAAATTGTTTAATTTTTATTCATGAAAAATTATTTATAATTTTATTAAAAAAAACATCATCTTAGAACAATGTTGGTCCTGTCAAATGTAAAAAAATTGAGAGTAGTGGTGGTTTTTGTTTTTCTTACACTGGTGAGGAAAGGTGAATGCAATGTTGTCAAATATGAAACCTCTCTAATCACCTATGTATAACTATTTTTTTTCCATTTTTTATAAACAAGTATTTTCCTTTATATGGGAAGACCTATAATACCAAACATTTTGTTTCTTGAACAACAATGTCTATTATTTTTAGGTAAGGATTTAATTAGGCTAAAATTTTGAGTTCAATTATGGTACAAGTCAAATTTCAATTAATTTAATTAGGGTTCAAAGTTAAGGTTAGAGCCGAATTAGGGTTAGGATTCAATAAATGGTCAATTAGAATCAGGTTTAGGGTTAGGAATTCATTAGGGATATGGTTATAATTATATCAGGGTTAGGGTTTAGTTGCGGTTATGGTTCAATTGAGTTCTAATTCAATTGAGTTCTAAATTCTACTATGGTTGATCAATTTTTGCAATGATTTTAAAAATGCTTAAGCTAATGCTAAATTCTTGAAAGCCAAACTACAAAATAATACGGAAAGCCCCATTAAGATAGAAATCATAATCTTAAACTTACAAGATTGCAACAATCTCCTCTATATCAACAATAAATATCTATTTGTAGAAATAAATGGTTGCAATAATTTACATGTTTTTTTAAATCTTAGCAATTTGTAAGCTAAATTATGAGAAAATGGCTATTTTCAACCTAAAACAAATCTTCAATCTTTTGGATAGTGATGCCTATGTATATGAAGATGCTACTTCAATCTTTGAGCATGAAGAATATTTTTTTTTGATGCAAGGGGAAATGAGATTGGAGGTTTGTTGTGAAAATATTCAAATGAATTGTATATGAAAACTTGAGAAATTATATAGCAAAAAGGGATATGCTCTCATTTTAAAGGAAGATGAGCATGTAAGTTCAAAATTTGTTCATAATAGTGCAACAAAGCTTTAATGCCTCATCCAATGTAGTGTAGGTGGAGAATATAGAATATTCAAAATATTGATACACAATAAACATTAGAACTGATTTCAAGTGAACACAGTTCAATAATTTTTACTTTTAGTGATGATTTATCACCAAATTTTTCACTTGTGTATCCACCATGCAATACAAGTGAACAAAAAAATAGAAGTGATGTCATTAGAGGTAATAAGCCATCAAAAATTCCATCATTTAAAATTATTGAGCATAGGAAGGTGAAAAGGTATAAATTTATATTATATTTTATATGCATTGCATCTCGAGGTGAACACATTGCAAAATTGATATAATGGATCTCTCTTACTTTTTAATTTAGACCCATTTAAGGATTATTTTATTTTATTTATATTATAAGTGTCTCCAAAAGGATATCTCTCAGCGTATATTACATATATTTTTAAAATATAGATATACTAGTTACGCTAAAAGCATTATATAGTGAAAGCAACAAAGGAATATTCTTAAATTTTTTGAAACTTCATTGAAAATGACAGGTAAGTGGAAGTATGTGCTACTTAAGAATAACAAGAACATAAAATAAATTTTGTTTCTCTATTTTTTGAAAAATATTTAAATTAAAAACTTCACAATAAAAAGTTTTTAATTTAAATACTTTTTGATTAAAATTAAAAACTAAGATATGTATGCTTACATAGTTTTTTATATATATTGTTCATTAATATATACATATAAATAGTAAAAATAGTTTGTTATAACGACAAATTTTAAATTGAGCTGCTTTTTTTCGGCACTTATTTTTTTCGGCAAGGACGTCTTTTGGCTCCGACTGCGAAAAGTGGCAACTCCTGTGGACGGACGGCCATGTTCTCCTGGCAACGGCACGAATTCAGTTGTGACCGTTCCCTTTTCAATTAATGATTTTTTTTTGATGGAGCCTTCTCTCTCTCCCCCTGCCACTTGGCAGAAACCGTACCCCCCATCCTCCCCTCAAAAATGCCTAGGGTTTCAAAAAATGCAGACTTGAATAGCTTCAATACTCCCGCTAAACCTCGCCCCAAGTCATTCTCTGAGGCAGTTGCTAGCTCCGGTGTCGCCATTGAAGCGAGCACAAGGTTTAACTTGACGAACGTCCATGGCGCCTGTGAAGTCGGTAAGATCCTTGGGGATGTTCCCCTGCCCTTCTCCATTTCGCCTAATCCAGAAATGCTTATGGAAATTGGAAAGGAAAAAAATAGGTTAAGGAACTCGGCTATATTTTTCTTTGCTGTTGAAATTGATAAATGCCCTCCTAGGAAATTCTTAGATGACTGGTTTCATAATTACTGGAACTTGAAGCTTGGTCTACATATTTCGTTTTGTAGACAAATTCAGAAGGGCTTGTATGTGATTTTCTTTGCTAATCAAGAATCTCAAACCGAAGTGCTTAAAAAGCAATACTGGTCGGTCGGATCTACCTCCTTCCGTGCTATGGCTTGGACTCTCGAAGCCATTCTTGAAGAATTTCTTGCCCTTTCTACCCCGTGATGGATTCTTGTCAAACAAATCCCGCCTTTTCTTTGGAGATTCATTCCCCAACTGATTGAACCACTTGGCAAGGTCATTAGAATGGATGACACTATGCAATTGGTTCCTCACATGGATGCCAGGATACTTGTTTCATTGGTTCCTGGTAAAGACATTCCGGCTACTATAGACATTAACATCTCAGAAGATATCTACTCCTGCCCTGTTGAAATTCTTGGAGGTTTGAATGCTTGTTTCCTATGTAGAAGAGAAGGGCATCTGAGGAAAGACTGCCCCATTATTAAGAAAAATCCTTCTCTGACTAAACCCGCACCTCTCCAAAACCACCCTGCTTCTGCTAACCCTACGTCGGAACCCTCTGTGAATAGATCCCTGCACTCTGCCGGTCATTCCAACCCCGCTCCCGCCATGGCCTCCAGTGCCCCATCCTTCCCTACTGTCCCTTCCCCATTGACACCGATGGTCACTTTGTCCCTTCCAATTGAGCCTCAAAACATCGGATTCCAAACCATGTCCAAAACCTCCAATAAGCGCAGATGAAAAACCACTAAACAGGTTAACACCCCTGATGTTAGCTCCCAGTTCGTAGCCCCCCTTCCTTCCCCCACCATAGTCAACCCTATCATAACCGCCTCCCAAGATAATAGTATCAGCTCCCCTCCGAGTTGCTCGGGTAATAAGGTTGACTTGGGCAAGGTCTTCTAGGAGATAGGTGATGACTGTCTTTTGGAAGTCATTCTGGCCCTTAACCGCTCTTCAGATCCCGTCAATCTTCGCCCAAAGCAGGCAATGGATGTGGATATCCACTCCCCCAATGCCTCTGATAATGATGATGAGCTCAACGAAGATCTCCCCTCAACTAAATGACAACGAAGACCTCTGGGCTCCAAAAATAAGAACCCCTCCAGAAAAAACAAGGGAATACCCCTGCTAGTGCTAAAAACCCAATTTTGGGCTCAAAAGACCAGTGCCCTCCCCCCCTCGTAGGTTTCCTCATGAACTGCATCTCTTGGAACATAAGGGGTCTTGAATCCCCAGACATAAAGTTTGTTATTAAGCGTTTCTTGGATAAATCCATAGATTTGCTAATGTTACAAGAAATCAAAGCCACTAGATTCATTCTTGAATCCAACCTTAATTTCCTATGGAAAGATGCTATTAAACTCCACACGAATCACCGTAGGGGAAGGGGAGGGGTTGTGCTATTGGTTAACCCAAGATGGGAGAAGTATATCACTGGTAATGGGCTCTCCCCTTGTAACAGAGTTGTTTGGATCACTATTAAGCACAATAACAATGCTTTTGGCATATGCTCTATCTATGCTTCAAATGACTTTAGGGAAAGAGTAAGACTCTGGGACTGGCTGGCTGCTCTTCCTAACATCCCTTGGATCATAGGAGGGGACTTCAATATGATTGAGTCTCAGGAAGATAAAACTGGTGGTAATCGGTTTACTTGGAAAGAACCTAAAAAATTCCACTGGAATATAATGAAAAATAAAATGAATCTTTTTGACCCTTTAGTCGGATGTAAGGACGTGAATCCTAGCATATGGCATACTTGGTGCAACTTTCAATAGGGCCCCTCCAGAATTTATTCTAGACTTGACAGATTCTATGCCAATAAAAACTTCTGTATTTTACCGGATACCCTTGGCAACTTTGTCCTCGTCACCCCCACTCCCCTCTCTGATCATCATCCCATCTCCATCCACTTTAGAACTATCACCTCCCCTATGCCCAGCAAACTCCCCAACCCCAAGTTTTTTCTTAACACTAGTATTCTTAAGGATGAGGACGTTCTTGCTGCCATACATATCATTAGCCTCATGAATAAGAACAACTTCCCCTCCAGCTCTCATACGAAGAGATGGAACATGAACACTCTTGCCCGGCAGAATCTGTTAAAAACCATAGGACAAAAAAGAGCCAAGGACTACAGATTTACCGAAAAAAAGCTCTCCTCCGACCTTCACAGAGCTGAAGCTATCATCCAAACCAACCCTTCTGATATTGATCTCATTTATGATGTTATTAATACTAAGGAAGCCCTTAGATAGTACCAGCAAGTTAAGACTAAAGGAGCTAGAATTAGATCCCATGCTCACTGACTCCTGCATGGGGACAAGGGCTCAAATTTTTTTTTTAACCTCCTTAAGCACAAGCATTCCAATGAAAATATTGAAAGAATTCTTGTTGATAATCAAGAAATATCTGACCTTGACAGCATCAAAGAGGCCTTCGCAAACTTCTATAAGAACCTCTTTACCTCTGAAGACTCGACTAAGGCTACCTCCCTTAGGAATAAATGCAGAACTCTTATCCCTAAAAGGATTTCCACCATGGATGCCGACCTGCTATCTAAGGACATCTCCCTGGAGGAAATTGACTTTGCCATCAACTCCTTAAACAATGACAAGGCCCCTAGGCCTGATGGCCTTCTTGTGGAATTCTACAAAGCCAACTCTGACTAGATATGCAAGGACCTTCTGGATCTCTACTCGCAAGCCTTAGACAAGGGTACCCTGGGTAGCTCCATCAACAGGGGTATTATTAAGCTTATCCCCAAAGATGGTGACAAAGCTCTCATCAAAAATTGGAGACCCATCACCCTCTTTAATGTTTCCTATAAAATTTTTGCCAAGATCCTGGCTCGCAGACTGGAGACTATCCTGCCTAAATTTGTTTGCTCCACCCAAACTGGCTTCATTAAAGATATATTCTGGAGAATCTTATCACTAGCTGGGAAGCCATGAATCAGGCCAACTCCTCTCAGCAAAACTCTGCTATGTTTCTTCTAGACTTTGAAAAGGCCTATGACAGGGTTGAATGGAACTTTATCTACATGATGCTTGAGGCTTTCAGATTTCCTGGTACCTTCGGTAAATCTGTTAAGATGTTACTTCAAGACGCTTCTGCCCAGATTGATATCAATGGCTCCCTATCTGACTCCTTCCCCCTGGGAAGATCCATCAGACAAGATTGCCCTTTGGCCCCTTCCCTCTATTACATTCTCAGAGACAACTCTATCTCCCCTATGGTCAAAGGAATTTCTCTCCCTAACAATGAAGAGCTCATAAACTGTCAATTTGCTAATGATACTGCCATATTCTTTGAAGCCACGACTCATAACTTCGGAGCCCTTCAAAACAAGCTCAGTCTATTTTGCTCTGTCTCTAGAGCGCGTATTTCTCACCCCAAGTCTATATGTTTGGGATGGATGGAACACCCCCCTAACTGGTTTAAAAACTATGACTTTCAATGGGGAGGGCCGCAGAAAATTGTGAGATATCTTGGCATTCATTTCTCTGTTAATCCCTCCCTTAAGGATATGTGGTCTTGGATTAAAGAGAAAATCACCAAAAAGTTGGACAAGTGGCACAACAGATCCCTATCCTTGGCTAGCAGAATTCAAGTCTGCCAAAAAATTCTTTCCTCCTACAATATCTACTACTCCTCGGCTTGGATGTTTAGTAACTACCAAATCCTTGAAATTCAAAAAACTATACGGAAGTTTCTCTGGTCGGATGGTAAAGGTAATAGAAAAATGCATGTTGTTAAATGGGAGTGGTGTCATAATGATAAACACTTGGGGGGCTTGGGATTCAAGGACCTTAAAATCCAAGGCATTGCCCTTGCCGCCAAATGGATTTTTCACTCTATGGATGGTGATGACCCTTGGAAGGTTCTTATTAGAAGCAATATTGAAAGAGGATTCCCCAAAAATGCTAAACACTGGAAAAATCTGCCCTTCAATGATCTGATCATCGGAGACTTTCCTATCACTGTTCAGGGATATACTGTGTTTAGGTCCATATGGAAATCCTGGACTCATGTTTGGAGCTTTATCACTAACAAGGCCTTCCATGATGATTGTCATCTTTATGGTGAAAGATCCATCTGGTGGAATCTTCAGCTGGCTGCCAAGCCTCTCGCCCTCTCCCAGGGCTGCTCTGCTAAACACTGGAATAATAAAGGCATCTCTCAATTAGCCGACATCTTTGAGCAAGATAGGTTAATTGGCTGGGATATTCTCAAAAGGAATTTTGATATTCCGACATCCCAGAAGAAAACCTATAACATGATTATAAAAGCTACCAAGGACTTACCTACTACTTGTCATCTGGACTCTCATAGATTCTTAAAATGCAAATGGCCTGATGGGACCATTATATCCAAAATCAAAGCCAAAAACATTTACAAGATTCTGGGATATAATGATGCCATCATTGACCATGTCAATACTGTTTGGTACACCACCTTGGACAACTGCTCTTGGAAGAACTACTTTAATATTCTTTGGAAAGGCTCTATAGAGCCCAAAGTTAAATGTTTCAAATGGCTGTCGATTCTTGATAGACTCCCTATTAGAAAAGATAACTCTGCGACTGAGTACTGTAACCTTTGTAGAATGCCTGAAACAGGAAGGCACATTCTCTTTGATAGTATTTTTGCTAAGGAAATTTGGAATATGTTTGCTATCAATTATCCTATGCTTATTACTACTTTTGAGATCATCACTGGTCATATTGATGGGATGAATAAAGATACTAATCTATTTTGGAACATTCTTTCTTCTAATATCCTCTGGCAGGTTTGGAAATGCAGGAATGAAGAAAGGTTTCAGAACACCCCCAGGATTCTTACTGAGTCTTTTCGTAAACTCACTTATTTTAAAATCTTCCTGCAGGTTCATACTACCATGATGATGGATAGGAAGAAGCTGAAAAGGTTCCTGAAGATGGGGCACGCCACCTTCTTCATCTATGAGATGAAGAATGGTTATGAATGGAGAAGGAATGTGGAAAATCTTTAGGTTTTCGAGAGGACTTGCAAGCTATTTATCAAGGAGCTTAAAGACCAAAAGAACATCAAACAGGAGCATTTCCGAATACTTGAGCAGATCCAGCAGAATAAAAAAATGGTGTGGATGGAGGGATCTATGGGGTGGACTACCTGGATGGACACTCATGATGATATCCTACTTTAGGCTATTGTGTTGCTTTTGGTCTTCTTTTTTGTCTTGATTGGTGACTCTGTTCTCTGGTTAACTCCCCTTTTGCGAGTTTTGGCCTCATGCCTCTGTAATTACTCGCTGCTTCTATCTCCTTTTCTTATCGTGAGGCTTAGCCTCATGCCTCTGTAAAAACTCGTTGTATCTGACACTATTTTTTTGACCGCCTTATCTTTAATATAAAAAAAAATAGTTTGTTATATATATTATTAGTTTTTAATATATTTTATTAATTAATATTATAATAAACAATGTTAAGTATTGATAACTTTCAACGTTCTTTATATATATTATTAATTAATATATGTATACTAGTTTAATTTATATTTTAAAAATGATATATTTATTTTATTTTGTTAAGAAAAATATATAAGATAAATTCTCAAAAAGTCTTATATATATTTTTAACAAAATAAAATAAAAATAAATATATCATTTTTAAAATATAAATTAAATTATATTTAGCTCATTCACATCAATTTAATTTATAATTAATTTATAACTTAATCTATGATGTAATTAAATCATAGGTTAAATATATTATATTTTATCTATGATGTAATTGAAATATAGATTAATTATAGTTTAAATTGAGTGAAAGAACTAAATATGATTTAATTTATATTTTAAAAATGATATATTTATTTTATTTTGTTAAAAAAAATATATAAGATAAATTCTCAAAAATTCTTATATATCTTTTTTAACAAAATAAAATAAATATATCATTTTTAAAATATAAATTAAATTATATTTAGTTCTTTCACATCAATTTCATTTATAATTAATCTATAACTTAATCTGTAATGTAATTAATTACATCATAGGTTAAATATATTATATTTTATCTATGATGTAATTGAAATATAGATTAATTATAGTTTAAATTGAGTGAAAGAACTAAATATAATATAATTTATATTTTAAAATGATATATTTATTTTATGTTGTTAAAAAAAATATATAAGATAAATACTCAAAAAGTCTTATATATGTTTTTTAACAAAATAAAATAAATATATCATTTTTAAAATATAAATTAAATTATATTTAGGTCTTTCTCATCAATTTAATTTATAATTAATCTATAACTTAATCTATAATGTATTTAATTACATCATAGGTTAAATATATTATATTTTATCTATGATGTAATTGAAATATAGATTAATTATAGTTTAAATTGAGTGAAAGAACTAAATATAATTTAATTTATATTTTAAAAATGATATATTTATTTTATTTTGTTAAGAAAAATATATAAGATAAATTTTCAAAAAGTCCTATATATGTTTTTTAACAAAATAAAATAAAATAAATATATCATTTTTAAAATATAAATTAAATTATATTTAGTTCTTTCACATCAATTTAATTTATGATTAATCTATAATGTAATTAATTATATAATAGATTAAATATATTATATTTTATCTATAATGTAATTAATTACATCATAGATTAAATATATTATATTTTATCTATGATGTAATTGAAATATAGATTAATTATAGTTTAAATTGAGTGAAAGAACTAAATATAATTTAATTTTATATTTTAAAAATGATATATTTATTTTATTTTGTTAAAAAAAATATATAAGATAAATTCTCAAAAAGTCTTATATATGTTTTTTAACAAACTAAAATAAATATATGATTTTAAAAATATAAATTAAATTATATTTAGTTCTTTCACATCAATTTAATTTATAATTAATCCATAACTTAATCTATAATGTGATTGATTATATCATAGATTAAATATATTATATTTTATCTATAATGTAATTAATTACATCATAGATTAAATATATTATTTTTTATCTATGATGTAATTGAAATATAGATTAATTATAGTTTAAATTGAGTGAAAGAACTAAATATAATTTAATTTATATTTTAAAAATGATATATTTATTTTATTTTGTTAAGAAAAATATATAAGATAAGTTGTCAAAAAGTCTTATATATGTTTTTTAACAAAATAAAATAAATATATGATTTTTAAAATATAAATTAAATTATATTTAGTTCTTTCACATCAATTTAATTTATAATTAATCTATAACTTAATCTATAATGTAATTAATTATATCATAGATTAAATATATTATATTTTATCTATAATGTAATTAATTACATCATAGATTAAATATATTATATTTTATCTATGATGTAATTGAAATATAGATTAATTATAGTTTAAATTGAGTGAAAGAACTAAATATAATTTAAATTTTAAAAATGATATATTTAATTTATTTTGTTAAAATACATATATAAGATAAACTATAATTAATACGTTACAGTGGAAATATTCACATGATACGTGACAGAAACGATATCATTCAAAGACTATTGTGCGGAATTTAAAGTGGGTCTACCCCACCTACTACCAGCTCTTTGATAAGTGCATGGTGGGTAAGGAAAACCAAACTTTCATTAGGGTTAATCTGGTTAATGCAATGAAATGCAAATGCACAAGTCAATTAATTTAGATCAATGTTTGTGGGTAATTCGAGGGTTTTTATATTCGATTATTAAATTTTAAATTATAAAATTAAATTAAAAATAATAGTATTTATTTTGATAATTAAAGAATTTAAGTTGTTAATAAAGATTTTAGAGTATTTTCTACTCTTATATTGAATGTGTAAACTTTTCATTTATGGAATATTTCAATTTTTGTGATGAATATGTGTATTGTTTGGGGTTGAGTTTAGTAGTCTAGGTTAAGTCTATAATTTTTTATTCCGAGATCCACCTCATGACTACGAAAACAATATTAGGTGGCAAGTAATCAAATCTAGATGAATACTTGTATATGGAGGAAGGTGAATGGATTGAGTATCGTAAATTTATCGATAAGGTGAAAGTGTCATAGTTTGTACATATAAGGATAAAGTGGAGTCTAACTATGTCAAAATATGTATATAGGAATCCATCTTGAGTAGTGACTTCCTCTAAAGAGACCTCTCTTGTCCCTACTATCTCAATAGTGAGCATATTCCAAATTGGGTTAGTTATGTAATTCAATGACCAACCTTTCTCCACACCACACCATCATGCTTATATATAGGAACACTATGCATTCCAATATATGACCTCATCATTTTCATAGGTTGTTGTTCCTTCATTGATGCTTAGCCCACTAATCACTATAAAGGTAGGGATGAAGAGTAATAATGCTAATACCAACTTGTAGTGGGGTTAAACATAGCCACTATTTTGGTTCATGTGCAAGGTAAAATCACCTAAATGAATAGTCCTATTTCCATACTAGGGATACAAAAAGGATAAGGTGGTGAGCCTAAAATTGCATAATATCGTGTCAGTTCTAGGTATGTATATGTGTTAAGAGATTTCCCCAAAATGGGCACAAAAAATAAACAGTAAATTATAAGGTTTGTAAATTTCACCATTACATTTGGTGTCCATTTTGAGATGTTTGTGAATCCTAAAATGATCATGCATCTCAAAGTATGTAGGAATCATAAAAAAACAATATGAATTATAATTTGACTACCTTTATTAGTCATCAAAAGTATAATAGTAAAAAATAATATAAAGTATAATTTGATTAGCATGTAAGAATACAAACTTCCATTTCGGTTAATCAAGTTAATTCAATCAAATGTAAATTCATAAAGTTAATTATCTTAAATATATATTTGGGGTAATTTGAGGGAATTTATATTCTAATATTAAATATCAATTAAAGATGTCAAGTTTCCACAATCCATCATGTTGTTCAGTTTTTGTTTTTGGTTTTGATTGTGTAGAATTTTTTTATATCTACACAATCAAAACTAGAAACAAAAATTGAACATTAAATATCAAGTTAAAACAATAATAATAGTATTTATTTTGATTATTTAATCATGTATGTGGTTGATAAGATCTTACAATATTTTATATTTTTATATTGAATGTGCATTTTTTATTTTTTGAATATATTTAGTTTTTGTGATGATCAAGCATATTGTTTGGTATTGAGTTTAGTACTTTTAGTTAAGTATATGATCTACGACTCCATGGTCAATCTAATAACTAGAAAAGTGACACTGGGTGAGTAATTAATCAAATAAAAAAGAATAATAGCTATATGGATGTAGGTGTGTGAATACGCATCATACATATAGGGATAATGCGAAAAAATCATAGTATTTGCATTTAAAGGTAAAGTGGAGACTAATTATGTGAAAATGTGTTTATATGGATCCTTGAATAGTCACTTCCTCATAAGATACTACCCTTGGATATACTATCCTAATAGTGAGCATATTTCAAATTGGCTAAGTTATGCCATAATTCAATGTCTAATCTTTCTCTAGACCACATCATTGTCCTTAGATATAGGAAGACTATGGAATTCATGAATGTGACCACATCATTTGTACAAGTTGTTTCTCTTTCATTGAAGTTCAACACACTAACTACTATAATGATAACGATAAATAGGTGGAATATGTAGTGTAGGAAAAAGCATACCTTTGCATTTTCACACTTGTTTAGGCCTACCTTGCTTTATTTATCCCTATTTATGTCTTAATTGGTCCTATTTTGTATCCACAAGCCTAATAAATTGTATCTTTTTTATGGCTAATCTTAACAAACATCAAAGGATAAATGATAATCTACTGATTTTGGCTATGTGTCCTTGATTTTTGGATTGGGACTATTATACCACCTAGGGCATCTTTGTCCTCCAAAGGTCTTGGGACCATGATTTTAAAGGCAACTTAAATGGGCCCCTTTTTGGAGTCCATGCCCTAAGTTTCAAGCCCGGAGACTAAGATTCCACCTAGGGAGTCATAGTCCTCCTCAAGTTATTTTTGAGATTTAATTTCAAATCTTGGCGAGATTTAGCCTCTTTTTATTAATGAATTCATATGTCGACTTGGTGTGGTGTAATTTCAGATATTAAGCATGGATAAGTATAAATACAAGGTTCTTGCATTTATATCAAATTTGTGATCAAAAGAGAATTCGAGAGAAATTCATCAAGCATTTGGAGCCCTCATCAAGATTCAAGCATCATGTCAAAGATATTTTTGAATCATGTGTGTTTTTGAGCTAACATTTGTGATGTAGGGTTTTGATTCAAGCAAGCAATTCAAGTCAAGATCTATCAAGCATTTCAAGATGTACATTCAAGCTAGCCACTTCACACAAGTTTATAGATTGCATAACAAGTGTTTGGTGAGTTGCAACATAGCACTTTATTCATTCACCATTCCCTCCATTACTTTATTTCATTCCAATATTTAATTACCAACAAGGGCTTTGACCAAGGAAAACCCCCATTTACTAACAATCAACAAGTTTTTCTTCTCTTGTATGTTTGTGTTTGCAGATTTAGGTTGAAGACCTGAAGATCATTTGACGTGAAAAGTTGCATTGTAAAGTTGTCAACTTCATGGAAAGACACCTACGAGCCAAATCTGGAACTTTTAAGACTTGAGATCTAAGAAGAAGGAAGTGTGGACCTTGGACCGTAGGATCACATTTTGAAATTGCAAAAATTTAGATCAAAACTAAGAAGATAGTAAGGGTGTCTTAGTCCTCCTGGAGATATTTTTCAGAGATTCCTCCAGATCTAGTTCCGACATCCAAAGATGCTATGTTTTCCCCAAAAAATAGTAGTGAGACTAAGAAGACAATAAGGATGCGTTAATCCTTTCTAACATATTTTGACAACATTCTAGCATTTCCATAATCCTTATCACATTTTCAAACTTCCCTAGTACATACATCCTAACTTTTTGTTACCTAATTTTGTCATTTGTACTCATTATTTGGCTTGCATTACTAGGTTTTTTGAGTTGAATATCAAGTTATCTTTTCCAAGGCTTTTTCTTGGTGGTGAAGCCCTCAAAGCCTTACAAATCTTCCTAGGTCTCCCTTGTTGAGAATTGACTCACCTTGGTGTCGATAGTCAATCCAATTTGGGATCCTAGGTTTCCTTGAATGAACCTTCCCCCTATAGGGAAAAATCCAAGATTAGGGATTCCTTTCTTGTATTGTTAGTCCCTTTTCCCCGTTCATTTTCCCCATGGTTCATTTTAGTGAACCCAACATTTTGGGCATTCATTTCCTAATTTGGAGTTCACTAAGGTCCTAGATATAGGGTGCATTCATTCTTGCATTAGTAAAAGTGCATATAGGTTGCATTTTCATCTTATCTCATTGAAAAATTGAAAAAGTGTATTATCAATCATCCTAATTGCATTTAGGAATATTGTTATTGCATTCAAAATTGAAAACAATTGCTTTTCATTAGGGTAAAAGAAAAAAGTTGTGTCACACTTTATAAAAGTAAAGGCCAACATTGATCCAACTTTTAAACTTAGAATCACTAAAAAGTGGCATATATGTTTTGAATTTTGAAATGATGTAAACTATTAGAATATGTATTTTTTAGGATATTTTATATTTGTATTTTAAAAAATAAAATAAAATTATTTTAAACTAGTTTTTAATAAATTAACACTATAATTTAGTTGCTGATAAAATGCTGAAAAATGAAGTTGCATGAGACGTCAAACTTTTTATAATAATTTTTTTGTGTGTTTATATAACTTGAAACTCTACTGCTTGGATATATTTTTCCTAATTTTGATAAATATATATTTTTAAATAAATATTAAAATTTGCATGAATGAAAAAATAGTTGTTTTCATTGGACGTCAACTTTTATGTTAAATATTTATCTAAAATGGAAAAAAAATCATACCATCTTGAAATAGATTCTTTTATCTAGTGCATCATATATATATTCTATTTTAATAAGTTTTAGTATTTTTCCTTGGCATGGTAATCAACCTAATATTTTGTGTTGATAACCTAATTTTAGTAAAAATAAAATATAAAGTATAAATAATAATTGAACTATTAAAATAAATATATTTTTAAAAACTAACTTATGAATCTACAAAAGGGTATTTTTATATTTTTAAAAAAATATTATTTGCATTAGTAGGAGTTATTGAAACTTTAAGTTTTTCAAATAATTTTAATTTTCTGGTAAATTGGACTCAAAGTGGTGTTTCATATATTTTTAGCCAACAATTTTAGTTGGAAAAGTTGTAGAAGTATCTAACTTAGCTAGAACGAATCTTACTAGATCATATGTTTGACCAAAATTGATTTTTAGTTAGAAAAACTTAAATTCAGTTGTGTCGATAAGTTGGCTGAAAGTGCGACACAACTTTATGCTTTTACCCATTAGTCATTTTTTCTTGAATTCATTTGCACACTTTTCTATTTCTAAACATCAGATCCTTGGGTAGGCAACCTAGAAACACTGTCATCAATCCATATTTTGTTTTTTTTCTAACAAAATCCTCTATTGGGACTAAAATGCCCTTACTGGCATCTTAGTCCCTCTGTGGGTTTTTTCCTCAGAACCCTATCTTGTTTTCTTACTTTTTGTTCCACTTTTTGGGACCTCAAAATTTCATCAGTAGGACCAAAATTCCCTTGTTGGTGTCTTAGTCCTTGTTGACTTTGAAGTTGCAATTTTTAGGGTTTAAATCTATTTTTTTGTGCTTTTATTTGCTGCCATTGGTTATTTGTTTTAGTGGATTAACTTTCTATTTCATGCATTTTACTAAATCTTGCTTAAAGTGGTTCATTTTATGCATTGCTTAATTACAAATTTGCATTTACAACATTTCATTTTTAGATCATTGCATCTAGTGTAATCAACAAATTACCTTGTTTGAAATCTAAAAATTGCATCTACACATTTCATTTTAGGCCTTTACATTGAATTTTGAGTTTTCATAGATTACTTTTCACAAATGTGGGTATTGGTCTTTTCCAAGTTTGTAAAGAAAAAGTTTGTCAATAAGCATGTTGGTCATTCATGCAATGCATTCCCTATTTATGAGTCTCTTAGCATAAGAGAGTGAAAATAGTGATTCTTTCCTTGAATCTACACCCCATCTTATCTATCCTATTTGTGGGAATGATGTGATAGAAGATGATACAAGCATGGACCTTCATGAAAATCATAAATTTTCTTCTCTTGATACCTCTCCTTTAAGTGGTGAAGGTATATTGGTGAAAGAAGATACAATCATTGAGAATCATAAAAGTCTTGCTTGTCCTTCTCCTTGTACCCTTCAGGAAGATATTATAGCACAAGAGAATGAGATCATAGATACATTTCTAAACATTACCTTACCTAATTTCCATTCCCCTCGCGCTTGTGAGAATGATTTAGTGGAAGATGAGATTGTAAATAACGAGGATATGTTGGTGTTAGATAATAAAACCTTTAAGGTCTATAACAACCCTCTTTATGATCCTTCCCCTACCTATCCTATTTCAGAAGACATTAGAGAACAAAGGAATGAAGTCGTAAATGATCATGATAATCATACTTTTTCTTCTCCTAGTATCTCTCATAGGTATGAAGAAGACACTTTGATGATAGAAAATACAATAGATGAAAGTCATGAGAATCTTAGTTGTCTCCCTTCATCTAGGGAAACCCTTATTGAGCAAGAAAATTCAACCATTGATCATTCCCCTAATTGTGATGAAGTCATTTTAGAAGAACCAACCTTTGAATTTCATGAACATTTAGGTTGTATTTCTCCTAAAAACTTTCCTCCTAGGGAGGATATCATGGTTCAAGAAAGCCTAAACATTGACGCATGTAAAGGGGCTTCCTTAGATGAAGATGATGAAGTGACATTAGACTCCTCTTCACTAAGAGATCATGCAAATAGCCACAAGTTTGTTGAGGTTATGATGACACAAACTAGATCACCTTTAATTAGTGAGCTTCCTAAGTCACCTCCCATTAGTGAATCAAATAATCAACTAAGAGATTTCTTGAAATCTACGATGCAATCTAACAATGTTTTGCAACAACCAAGATATAACATAGTTTGTCAAACATGTAGGGGACCACAAATTGCTCCTGCAACATCACCATTTCCTCAAATTATTGTGCCTAGTGTTGAATATCTTAAAAAAACTCCCTCTAACATATCCATATGGCATCTCATTCAATTATCACCTATATACGAGTGTCTATTTCAATAAATATTGCAAATAAAGCAAGAGGAGATTCAATATTATATGAAACTTAATAATGTAACATCCTCCTTTCATCCCACATAAGTCACACAGTCAAAAATCATATTTCCTAAACATGAATTTACCTCACTTGAGATTTAAAACAAGAATGAATCCTTGATGATAAATGTGATCATTAATGAAACTGCAATTAGGCGCACTCTCATAGACAATGGAGTAGAAATTAATGTTTGTAGCATTGACCTCCTAGACAAAATTGGCATGGACAAGAGGTTTATTCAACTTAATGATGATCATATTCATGGCTTTGACAATGTTAATAGGAAATCACTATGAATGATCACATTACCTATTGAGGTCAAACCTGTAGTGTTCCCTACACCTATCCATATGATGCCAGGATATCTTTCATACAATCTTCTCCTAGGGAGACCATTGAATCATGCTATGAAAGGGTTCCCATCTACTCACCACCATACAATGAAATTTGAGTACAACAACAAGATATAAACGGTTGAAGCAGATGAATGAAGCTATGAATCATACAATCACAACACTTCCAACTCCCCTAATACTTTTAATACAAAATAAAAAGTTGAACCTATACAAGTTGATGCTAATCCAAGTCACCTAAAATAAAAATCTTGAGTGATAATTGGGGGTCATTATATTTTATGCCTCCTTTCAATAGAGAATCCAAAATCTCACCCTCCAAATCTAAAGAGTCATTTACCAACAATTAATTTTCAGATACAAGTTCTAATGATGATTGGGGTTTTACATCTCCCCTTATACGAGAGTTCAAGACCTCACAATCTAAACCAAAAAAACCTTGTTTTTCATTCACTCAACTTAGCTCTACAACAGTACCCTATAGTGGTGATGGGGGCTATATAACTCCCATCCCTCATGGGGGGATGATGCATAACCTTAAAAAAGATTTGTGTTCTCATGAAGAAACCAATACTTCTCTGAAACATTAACCCACTTCATCTAACTTGGAAGATTGTTATGGTATTAGATACAATCTCCCTTCTACACATATATAAAATGAACACAAGAAGCAAACCGGCATACCATACTCTTTCAAAAAAGATCTAGGTTTACCTCCCTTATCTCCATTTTCATCTAAAGCCTTATCATTTAGTGTGTATATGACATCTTGTGCAAATAAAGGAACATCTTCTACTATTGATCAAGAGAGTATCTTTTCGAGACTCCTCCAAGATCGTTTCATATCTTTCCCTGCATGAACACAAAAGAAATTTTACTACAAGAATTCATTTTTTTCATATCATAGAGTTCATGGTCATTCTACTAATGAATGTAAGGCTTTAAGTGATAAAATTCAACATCTTAAAGATTTTGGTGCTCTTCCTTATGTGGGAGCACCTATTCCTCTAATTGATATTGACTTTTACATGAGCATTTTTCTCTTCAATCATTTCGGCTCACCCTTGCCTTGCACTAAGTGGGAAAAGGGGTTAGGTAGCCTTCTCCTTGTATACTACTTTTCATTGTCTCTTCTGGCTAGTTGACCACCTTCCATGTATATGAACAAGCAATCTTGGGATGTGGATGACATGCCTTAAGTTGGATCACATGTGGTGTATTGAGTTATACATTTTGGGGGAAACCCCTTCCCTTCTCATGACATAGCTTACTGGAAACATATGACTTGGCATAGGGATTTTCGAGTAAGTTCTCATGTATTCTTCTACTTTAAAGCAATTTCTCACAATAATGATGTTAGAAACCACTTTAAAGTGAGGGCATACATCGACACTCATGTTTCATTGTATGATTTTCTTTCTTCCTATGATGCCTTCCTTTCTTGGTGGTGTCATTGGGGTTGATTTCCTCTGAGAGCATGATATTCCTTTGACTTGTCCTCTCTTGGAAACATTAAGTACACTGTTCCCTAAGATGAGACCTTGCATTTGTCCTCTCTTGGAGACATTAAGCAAAAGGTTCCCTAGGATGAGACCTTGCATGAACTAGGCAAAATCCCTTCGAACATCCCTCTTTCTTGTTGTGTGTATGTACATTATTAAATTCATGGCTTAGGTATGGCTTTCATATGGTTCCTTGGGGCTGACCTAGTGGACAACTAGCTTCACTAGCCCTTGTGAGCATGCATTTTATTTTTGTCCTTATTGTAGTCATGGGGGTATGAATTTGATATGGATCTCTTGGGGCTCACCTAGTTGACAACTAGCTTCACTAGCCCTTGTGAGCATTTATTTTGTTTGCATAGTGAACAATGCATTCCACTTGTAAACCTTTTTTGGACAAATAGACTAGACCTGGTCAATAGCACATTGGATGGCCAGTCAAAGCTTGACCTGTTGCATTTTATTTTTCCTCTTTCATTTCTCAATCTTTGATGGTGTATGTTGGAAATCTAGTTATGGCTTCATATATCATCTGCAAGTTTGTTCCTTCATGCCTATGTTGGTTTGTCATAGGATTTTGATCTTGGGGGCTTAGCGTCCCTCTTGATTATTGTCATCCTATCTTACTAGCATTTGTACATTTGAACCCCTCTTCATTGTAAGGTTGGCTACTTAAGTGTGAGTTTGAAGCAAGTTCATCCTCTCACTAAAGTGGGGGCTAAATGTAGTGTAGGAAAATACATACCTTTTCGTTTTCACACTTGTTTTGGCCCACCTTTCTTTATTTATCCCTATTTATGTCTTGATAGATCCTATTTTACATCCACAAGCCTAATAAATTGTATCTTTTTATGGCTAATCCCGAAAAACATCAAAAGATAAATGATAATCTACTAATATTGGCTATGTGTCCTTGATTTTTGGACTAGGACTAAAATGCTACCTAGGACATCTTTTTCCTCCAAAGGTCTTGAGACCTTGATTTTAAAGGCACCTTCAATGGGCCCCTGAGTTTCAAGCCTCGGGACTAAGACGCCACCTAGGGAATCTTAGTCCTCCTCAAGTTATTTTTGATATTTAATTTCAAATCTTGGAGTGATTTAGCCTCCTTTTATTAATGAATTAATATGTCCACTTGGTGTGGTGTAATTTCAGGATATTAAGCATGGATAAGTATAAATACAAGGTTCTTTCACTCATTTTCATCCTAGCAACTTGAGTATTCATGAATTATATAAAAGTTGTGGTCAAGAGAGCATTGAAGAGAAATTCATCAATAATTTGGAGCCATCATCAAGATTCAAGCATCATGTCAAAGATATTCTTGCATCATGTGTGTTTTTGAGCTAACATTTATGATGTAGGGTTTTGATTCAAGCAAGTAATTCAAGTCAAGATCTATCAAGCATTTCAAGATCTACATTCAAGCTAGCCACTTCACACAAGTTTTTAGATTTCATAACAAGGGTTTGGTGAGTTACAACATAACACTTTGTTCATTCATCATTCCCTCCATTACTTTATTTCATTCAAAGGTTTAATTACCAACAAGGGGTTTGACCAAGGAAAACCCCCATTTACTAACAATAAAAAAAAAATTATTCTCTTGTATGTTTGTGTTTGTAGATTTAGGTTGAAGACTTGAAAATAATTTGAAGTGCAAAGTTGTAAAGTTGCAAAGCTGCATTGCAAAGTTTTCATCTTCAAGGAAAGACACCTATAGGCCAGATTTGGAAGTTTCAGGACTTGAGATTTGAGAAGAAGGAAGTGTAGACCTTGGACCTTAGGATCACATTCTAAAATTGTGGAGATTAAGATCGAGACTAAGAAGACAGTAAGGGTGTCTTAGTCCTCTTGGAGGTATTTTTTAGTGATTCCTTTAGATCTAGTTCTGATATCTAAAGATTCCGTGTTTGCCCCAAAAAATAGTAGCATGACTAAGAAGACAAGGGCGTGTTAGTCCTCTCTATCATATTTTAACAACATTCTTGCATTTCCATAATCCTTATCACATTTCTAGATTTCCCAAGTACATACATCCTAACTTTTTGTTACCTAATTTTATCATTTGCACTCATTATTTGGCTTACATTACTAGGTTTTTTGAGTTGAATATCAAGTTTTCTTTTCCAAGCTTTTTCTTGGTGGTGAACCCCTCAAGCCTAACGAATCTTCCTAGGTCTCCCTTGTTGAGAATTGACTTAGCTTGGTGTTGATAGTCAATCCAATTTGGGATCCTAGGTTTCCTTGAATGAACCTTCCCCCTATAGGGAAAAATATAGGATTACTGATTCCTTTCTTGTATTGTGAGTCACTTTTCCCATTCATTTTCCCCACGGTTTAGAGTACTAGCACCAACTTCCTATATTGGGGTAAACCTTTACACTACTTCCATCCATATGTAGGGAAAAATCACCCAAATGAATGGTCATATTTCCATAGTAGGGATGATTAAAGGGTATGTTAATAAGGCAAAAATTATACTATATTATGTCACTTTCTAATATGTACATGTATTAGAAAATTTCCCAAAAATGGGCACAAACTAAATGATAAATGATATGGGTATGTAAAATTCACAACTACATTTTGCCCCTATTTTTAGGTGCATGTGAATGCTAATATGATCATGCATGTCAAAGCATGTAGTAGTTAAAAACATGAATGAAAATTACATACTTAGACATCAAAGTAAACAAATGGATTCTATTTTAAGTAATGTAACCTAAAGGATTTGATTGTGTAGGTATATCCTAATCCTTTCGCATGCGCTTTCCAATATATTTCACAATATAAAGGATATACATGTGATGAATAGATTCTCTAATAAGTAAAAAGTAGATACAAAATAAGAGATTGAATATCTATCTAGGAAATAGAAAACATTAAATAGTATGGTAAGAACATGTACTATTCAAAAAATAATAAGATGTGCTTGGATTAGTGGTCATGAGATGGTAAGGCATGTGGATCACATGGTGTATCACGTAATGATAACTATTTATATTTCTTATAAATACCTCAAAGATTAATATAGGATTCATTGATTAGGGATTTTTAACCCTAACTAATAGACATTTAAAGTCATAAGATTACCCTACCTTTTTTGACAATAAATTGATCTCTAGAAGAAATCAAATTACTTGATGGTCTATGTCATAAGGTGATGAAAATTTAAAGAAGACTTAATTAGCTTTTTAGTTGGTCTCATTTAGTGTCAACCTTTGGTGATATCGTGGATTAACTATGTAAAATTAGAATCATAATGTCAACAATAAAAAATGAACATCTAATTTGTGTACAAATATATTTATTATGATAGGACTACTAATTTGTGAAAATTTAACATTAACATTTAAATATAGAAACTCAATTAACTTATTATATTCTAGGCATTTGAATTTACTATTTAGTATATTCATAAACTAATGAATACAAATTGAAATTTGAATTTATTTTATGTATATATCTATATATTATTTATTTAGAAAAACATAAAAATTCTAAGGGGTTGAGCTTAATTGGTTAGCATTGAGTTCTCAATATGAAGACCCAAGTTCAAAACCCAATGGGACATCTAATATGTAATTCTAAGGTGTGATTCTTGCTCTTCCATAGGTGATTTATTGTGTGTTTTCTCAAAAGAAATTGATAAATTAATCTCATGGTTTTTCTTGCAAGAGCTTGTATTGGTCTCATGTTGACTCATGTAAGAAAAATATTTGTAAGCAATATTCAATATAAATAAAAATATTAAAATATTAGGGTTAGGAAAAAATTGGATATGTATTTTAGCACCACGAATTAATCAATTTACTAAGAGAAAATATAAAATAATTTTCTTGATTATTATTACACAAAATCATTAACTCAAGGTATTGTAATCATCAATAGAAGGAAATATGTAAAATTACTATATTATACATGTAAATTCCATAAATCACATCTTAAAAAACAAACGTTAATAGAAAAAAAATTCATGTGACATGCTTTGGACTTACATCCTTCTCATTGAATTTAAAAATAGGTAGAACAACATAGTCTAGTTCAAAACTTCTAACACCTAATTTCACATGCTATTTGTAATCTGTCTTTCCTTAGCTATATAATTTCTGAAATTCACACACACACACACACACACACATGCTATTTTTAATACATTTAAAATACACCTAAATATCCAAAATAGGTGCCTAAAATTAAAAAACCTAGAAGTAGTTGACCTCAATTCAAAATAGATTGATGGGTATACATTTTTTCTTTTAACCAAAAGTGGTAAGCCACTATAATTTACTAATAATGAAATATATATTTTATACAAGACCCTAGTTTAGGCGGACATACTGGCGGGAAAGAACCAGGAAGAAAACCCCCAGTTATAGTCCGAGTAACTAACTTTTACAATTCGACAATTGGACCAATACAGTCAAAAAATGGCTGTTACATTAGACTAATGCATTCCCATTTCCTACCCAATTACAAAAAAACACCAAAAACAGAGGATTTCTTTGAGACTTTACAATTCCATAGCTGGACCAAGACAACAAAAACTGACTAATTACACAACTTACAAAATTCTAATCACCCACTTAGAAATCCAACCCTTTACAATATACACATATGTAAACTTGTTTACAAAATATTTCTGCTTGACTGTAAAAAAAAGAGACGGAATTAGAAAAAGGTCGATTCGCTGCCTGATCTCTGAAATTACAAGTTACAAGTTTATTTAATTCTTAGGCCTAAAATTAAATTGCATGTCTTAATTCATTTTATGGGCCTATAAAGATTAAACTTAAACACACTCTCAAATTATAGAATGGTCTATTAAAAACATTCAAGAATAGAAAATAAGAAAATGAACATGTAGTCCCAACTCATCACTATCATATAGCCTTTGTTTGATTTCCTTGATAATAGTGTTATTACAAGAAACACACTTTAAATTTCTCTAATGCCTCTAGAATTGTATTAAAATTAAAAGCATTGAATAATTGGAAATAGAACTTGTGAAAGAAGAGGTCCTTCTTAATTTTCTTGAAATCACTTTCAATGGTCTTTGAAGAAATTGAAGTTTCCTATGATTCTCACCATATTATCTCTTGCATCTTCAATAAATTTTTATTTCTGTGGAACTATTTGATTACTATTGCAACGAGGACATTTATGGACCTCAAAATGTCTATCTCCTTCCAATTCTACCCTTCACAATAATTCTTAGGCATGTTTAAGGTTTGAATCCCCAATCTTTTCCCAAGGAGATAAAATTTTGAAAGGAGGCTGGTATCCCTTACACTCATATATTATTTCTCAAGGTTTATATTATCCTTGAATATAAATAACAAAACATTCTACTATTTATTAGATAGTTTAATAAGCATCATTTCCTAGCTTTCTCATAGGCATGGTGAATTAATTTGTGTACCATGATTTTCCCATAAGTCATATGTATGATTTGGGTATGTGCAAGATCATGATGGGCCAAAAAGTGGTGATATGTAAGTGTTATGATGGCCCATGTGGTTGGAAAATTTTTTATATCCAAAATTGATGAAACGAAAAGGGATTTTAAAGAAGATTCTCAGCTTTCCACCAATATGAATTATGCTTTACTTTAAATTTAATAAATTATTATTATTCATTTTTTATTTGAATTAAGACTAAAGTCCTGATTGATAGGCTGATTGAAAAACATCCATAGCTTTCAAACCATATCACATTTTTTGAATCTGAAACATGCATCACATTCTATGCTTTGCATACTATAGAATTAAAAAAAAAATTGAACTTCATGAAGTTTTGACCAAGTTAAGGTGGTCAGACATACAAGTTTTTATATTTTTAAAAGTTGTAATAAAAAAATAATAATTAATTATTTACTTGAAAAAAAAATATAAAAAAATATGCATCACATCAGGACATGATTCATCTACTTATATCTAAAATATTATAAAAAAAATATTATCATTTTATTGTGGTTAGGGTGGTTAGACGGACACCTACTTCTTATTTTTTCCCTAAAATTTAAGTACTATTGCATTGAAATTTCAAATTTTCACCAAATAGATTTAAAAAAAAAAAAAAAAACCTAGTAGTTTATAAACTAAATTCAATTTTCTATAGATTCTATTCTTACATATTTTTGAAATAATATAGATAACTTATTCATTTTTTTACGTCAAGTTGCCTAACTCTAATTTTTTGAATTTTCAACACCACTTAAGGGCCTATTTTTTCCATGATGATCTTGCACATACCCATTTATACAATACAAAATTATTGGATTAATATGATATAATAAGAAAATAAGTTATTAAGGGAAAATAAAAGTTATTATAGAATTCCTACTACCAAAGTATATTAATTTAGTTCAAATAGTCAAGGAATCAAGCTTTAGGATCCCAACATGATTCATATTTGTAACATTGATGATCCCAAAAAGCTGTCATCCATTAAAGATGACACAAGTTATTAGAATCCATTAGGTAATATTAATTAAGGAAAGAGAGTTAGTGGAGTGGATCAAAGATACCCATATCAGCATACCAAGAGGAAAGAAAACAAGAACAAATTTAAACTTGTGAAGATGAAAAGGTAACATAGTGTAAAATGTTAGAGTTTTGGAGTTGATGATACTTAATAGCTCATGTCACAATATATTCAAATTAAGGGATGAATAGTGCTACAAATCTAAAAAGGAATGAGAAATCCTAATTAAGAATTTAGGGATCATAGGTAATTGTAGCATCGAAAAAAATAATCCTTTTTCACACTTAGTTTGGGAATGAATAATTAATGATAAAATGGACCTAATTATACCTTATTTAGGGTATTGTAAAGTGTTTTCTTACAATTTCACACTAATCTATGGATTTATTAATTAATTGAGGTTAATTAGAGCTTAATTGGCCCCTTTGATTCAAATTCAAGCCTTAATTATTGTAATTTTCAAGGATTTATCTTGACATTTATAACACCCCACCAGGGAACCTAGAGAACAATACACAAAGTAACAAAATAACCGAATAATATTTATTTTTTTAAAGAATTCGATTACAATAAGAGTACAAAGTAAACATCTACACATACTCTAAGGGTTCTGTGACAACTCTACTTAAACATTCACAAGTAAGAACATCACATCATTAAAACAAAGACATAAAACATAAGGATAAATCATATCCATAAAGAATGGTCCAATTACATATTCATAAAGGGGTGGGTGCATGGAAATGGGTAGCAATTCCGTGGACACCCTCAAAAATAAAAATTTTAAAACCATAATGGGAGCGCATTATAACATGCTCGCATTATGTCTCCGTTAAACCTAGGTTAGGTCTCGGAAGCTACAAACAAATAACGCGAGCACGCTATAATGCGCTCGTGTTATTAACTATTAAAAGCAAAAAAGCAAATGCAAATCTCTCATTTGCATTTTGACTGGTTTTTTTGTTGCACCCGCGACCAAAAACCCCAGAATATCACGCTCACATTCTAGGAGGACAATTTCTTCACCAACAATCCTTATTTCTTCACAAAGATGGTGCCACGATGACGAGGAGCTATAAGAGGTAAGGATTCTATGGTTTTTGTTTTGAATTTGTTATTTTTAGGTTGAATTTGATATCTATTTGTTTGAATTTTTAGGAGATGCAAATCAACCTGCAAACCCTCAAAATCCTCAACAGGAAGACCAACCAAATCCTCAAGATCAAAATCAGCCAAAAAATCAACCTCCTCCACCAATCACTGAACCCCCTCCTGGCACTCAACAAAATTTAATGAGTGAAATTAAGAACAACAAAAAAAAAATTGAGGATTTGATCAATAGGTTGAGTGATCCAAATGGTTCAACCATAGAAAGAATGACCCTAGCAAATTCATTGAAATATATGTTAAAAAACATAGATTCAATTAGCAAACAAATAACTGGATGGGAAGATAGGAGGCAGGCGGCAAGGGACTATTATGCAAATAAACTATCATACAAGGATGTGAAAGATTTAAAAATTACAAAAGGTGATTTGTGCTCATTATTCACCGACCCATGCACAAATCAAAATCTTACCCTCAATGTGAAGAGGTTTCCTATCCATTGGTGCCACCACTAACAGATGAAGGATCGGTTTTATGATAGGTGGTACATGGTCTTCGATTACCCACCGTGCAACAATTGCGAGGTCTCGCAATATTTCCTTAGGAAACTATACAGTAAGTTCATATTGAACAAAATCCCATATTATTTTGATATGAGATATTTCCAGTGGAGAGGTGGGGGGTCAGCTCAGGATAAACCTGGTGCACAGCCGGATCCTATGCGGCAAGGTAGATGAGCTCTCGCTAGGCCACCTCATGAGAACGTTATTATGCCTTCCGTTGTGAAGGAAAGTGCTGATGTAGAGACATTGCAGGCAATCAACACTTTGACCCAGAGTGTCATCCATCATACTAGCCCTATTCTATAGTTCCATCCAGGGGATTCTTCAAGTGGTGGTCTTCGAACACATGTGTGTCAATCTTGCAAGGCTACTTGTTCACATGACCCCACCAACCCTCAAGAGACTGGTACGTAGGATCCATCTACAACTATGGAGATGGAGAGGAAAACTAACATTTTGCATGAGACATATGGCATTGATAATTAGGTAAAAGTCATTGCATGTGTTCATTAAATTAAATTTATTAAATTTCAATTTCTAAATGCAAGATTAACTAAAAATGTTTTATGATTTTAATAAAATTGTAGGGTCACAGTGTTAATACTGGATACACTGGCCCCCCACCAACCTATTTTTGTAGTACACCTATCGCTAGGGTATGTAACTAGTAAACAATTATAAGTTTATTGCATATTAATGGCATTGTTTTACGAATGGTAATTTAATATGCAATTTTGGATGTTGAATAGACTAATATTGGAGGTTTTGATGGAACACTTCCCAGTGGCGATGGATTTACTCAAACCTTCATGTAGGTAATAAAATAAAGATTTTAACTAATGAATCAAGTACTTAATAGATTTGTGTAGTTTATACATGCACATCGTTGATTACGTTGAATACTTTTTTGTTTTATTTTAAGTTGTTGCGAGACGATACACCTCTGAATGTGACGAGGGAAATCAATATTGGTGTGACATCTGCTATACAATCCTCGATGGCTCTGAAAAAAGAGGTATGAGGAAAATTAGTAAATTTTAATTTACATTTGTTGTTATAGATGTTAGTTAGTGAAAAATCAAACCATTATTGATTCACCTGGTTTTTTTCTATTTGTATGGTTTATACAAGGCTTGAGCATGGCTGAGCATGGGTGTGAGGATATTTTCCTCATGGAGAGAGATCGTGAGATGGCTGTAAGTGATTATTTTGTCAAATATATCATTTTTTATAATGTAATTTCTATATATTCATGTCTTTACTTCTTATTGTAATAGTTAAAACTTCACCATGAACTAAACCCTAGGAGGATTAGCAAGAGCACTCCACGAGTGTAGAAAAAATGAGTGATAGACCTATCGCCATCCGAGCGAAAAGGAAAGGGAAAGATTTTATTTCCTACGCATGGAGAGCAATGACTTTTGATTCTAGAGTCCTTTGTTGTATGCATGCATGGCAGTTTTGTACATATTTTTTATTGGACATATTTGACATTGTATGCCTAGATGGCATTATCGTAAGCCTATATGGCATTATTGTAAGCCTATATGGCTATTTTGTATATATATTTCATACTTATATCGACATATATTGATGTATGCCTACATGGCTATTTGGTTAATACAAATATCTTTTATCGATGCCTGCCCATATTTGCATTCTAAATTGATGGTTCAATAGATATGAGTTATGTGTATTCAAGTGTATACTTTACAACTTACGTATATACTTTGTGACTTACATGCATTCGAGTGTATAATTTGTGGCTTACATGTTTTCATGCCTATACCTTGTATTCGTGCATATACTTTGTTTTAATTTGTGTATACTATGTATTTGTGTGTATACTTTTTGAGGCTTATGTGTTTTTTAGTACTTGTACTTCCCTTATTGACATGTACATGTTTGACTTATTCATGTGTATAATTATTAATTGGTTAGCCCTAGAATTGATCTATGTCATCCTCAATGCATGATCCTTGAGATGGAGTAAGAACACCCTCAAGGTCAAAAGGAGTTTCACATGCATTCTTCATAGGCTCATTTTGGTAGTGAAACCAAAAACCTCTTGCATCATTGAAACGAAATTTTTTTTCCTTTATAGCAGGTCTGAAGCCATTATCATTCTCCATCAGTTCTTCATGTATCCACTCCCCATTAATGGTTGTCTCATGACCTTCATGAAACCAATCACTTATCTCATTTGTGATAGAAGAAATGTATGAAGATTTATCTTCCTCCTTATGAATCATTCATTATCATGAGAGATGGGTTCTTGTGAACCACTACTGATGAATCATGGGTCAATGAGTTTGACTTGTAAAACTACACGATTGAATCCTGATAGCAATATCACAATATTTATATATCTAAATGTGTTATTTCCTTCAGCTAAAATTTGTGCTTATACTTATGTGATTGATGTATGTTTGTGTATGGGATCATAGTAATTTCATTTCATGATGCTATTGTGTCCTTAAGGTTTATTTATTAAAGGGTGCATGAAACAAGTTTTAAATCCTTAAAAATATTTGAATTTCTTAGGTTTTTCTATTTGTCAAGTCTGGGGTCCGAGCTCGAGTCCAAGTCAGAAAATGGCTTGTCAAGTCTCAGGCGAGTCCTAGTCTTGTAACATTGGTGTGAACAGATCGAGGAATAATGTATATGCCGATGAAGAGAGAACCCATCCTTGTTTCCAAACAAACCATGGTATAGATATGGTTGGTCGAGATAAAACATCACTCTTCTGGATATTTTGAACCATAATCTTTCATGGCTACAAACACACCTTCATTACATGTGTTTTCTTGATCCTATTGAAGAAATGGTGGAGCATGTTGTAGATCAAATATTGTAACCCTAAGTCCAAAAGAAGGTTACTTGTCCTGATTTCCGCAAATATCTTTAAGATGTTCATGCTTCTTGAGTAATGTGAACTATTGATGTCATCTAGATCTTTGAAACTGTCTGCAATCATGTGCAATATTGTAGAAGCTATAGCTATATCTAATACTACAAATGACTGCTCAATAGAATCCTGATAGCAATATCACAATTTGACACATTGTATAAAATACCTCCTACTTATCAATTGATGAGCTAAAGGGGCTCTATAATGAATGTTTCATAAGGCACAACACTTGCTGAAGGTTTTGCAAATGGGGTTGGAAGCTAAGTGGGCTTAAACTTGGGGAAAAAACTTCATGGTTAAGCGCTTGAGCTAGAGTATACTAGAATGGGTGACCTCCCGAGAAGGCCTAGTGCCTCACCTTTGTGAGAATCACCTAGATATAATGAGTGATAATTGGGCCATTCAATATCATTTCAAATTTGTTGGTTTAAGCAACTTATAAATTTGCAACTTTAGACTCTTCCAACCTAAGGGATCGATCCGGTGGAACATAGCTTAGAGTGATTCCACGTGTTTCAATGCAAAAGAGGACCATTCCTAGTGTAAAAATACCTATTTGGATGTGTTGGAATAGTCCGTTTGGTCACATAAGTTACAGAACAAAAGTTGCACCACTTTGCAACTTTGCACTGCTTGCATTTGATGCTTTTTCCATCAAGTGAATATCTGCCACCATTGGAAAACTACTCTAAGATAGCCAAAACTGAGAGAGGTTTTGTATATAGGCTCAATGCAATCCTATAGGATCAGATGAGAATTTTATAAGCATCACGATATTTGAGTAATAGCATGCTGAAGTTTGCAACCATTTTGCACTTTCGACCCTTAAGGGATCGATCCGGTGGAACATAGCTCAGAGCGATTCCACATGTTTCGGTGTGAAAGAGGACCATGCCTAGCGTAAACATACCTATTCAGACATGTTGGAACAGTCTACTTGGTCACACAAGTTGCAGAGCGAAAGTTGCACCACTTTGCAACTTTGCATAGCTTGAATTTGACACTTTTTCCATCAAGTGAAAATCTGCCATCACGAGAAAACCACTCCAAGAAAGCCAAAACCAAGAGAGGTTTTTCTAGAGGGGTCCAATGCCTTTCTGTATGATTAGATGAGAAGTTTCTAAGTGTCACGGTATCCAAGTAATAGCATGCTGAAGTTTGCAGCCATTTTGCACTTTGGACCCTTAAGGGATCAATCCGGTGGAACATAGCTCAGAGCGATTCCATATATTTTGGTGCAAAAGAGGACCATGCCTAGTGTAAAAATAAATATTTAGATGTGTTGGAATAGTCCGCTTGGTCACACAAGTTGTAGAACGAAAGTTGCACCACTTTGCAACTTTGCATTGCTTGCATTTGATGCTTTTCCCATCAAGTGATAATACGCCGCCACGAGAAAACCCCTCCAAGATAGCCAAAATCGAGAGAGGTTTTTCTAGAGGGGCCCAATGCCTTTTTGTAGGATCAGATGAGAATTTTTAAGTATCACAGTATCCGAGTACTATCATGTTGAAGTTTGTTGCCATTTTGCACTTTGGACCCTTAAGGGATAGATCCGGTGGAACATAGCTCAGAGCGATTCTACATGTTTCGATGCAAAAGAGGACCATGCCTAGCATAAAAATACCTATTCACGTGTGTTGGAATAGTCCTCTTGGTCACATGAGTTGCAAAAAATTGTGTAGAAACTGTATACACCTAAAATTGTACTGGAGCATCCGATTAATTAAAAACACATTATTTGATTAATTATTCTATTTCCTCTACTGTTTAAATAAATAGAAATATTTATTTAATATAGTTCACATTCAAATTCATCTTAATTAAATAAACAAAATTAAATACATTGTTCAATTTATTTATCAAATCCCTATTTCAATCTATAACATCATTCTCGAATTAATTAAATAAGGTCAAACACTTTATTTATTAATTACCATATTCCTCTGATTAATTTAATAAATGACTATCCTATAGTTTCTTTTATTAAATTATTTATCTCCCTTTTCCTAATTTAAATAAATCAAAATATTTGAATTAGAGCATAAAAGAATATTCCAATCTACATTTCCTCAAAAATGAATTAGATTTCCTATGTCTAATCTATGTCTAAATTTGTCACAATTAATGCTTTGAAACTTCATGGGAAGTTTTGGAGACAAATTGGAGACAAATTTGGAATTTGATCTCTCAATCCTCTTCCATCAATCCTTCCTCTTCTCTTGCCTGGTGTTTTCATGGGTAGAGACAATCTCCCTCTTTCTCTCAATCTCCTCAATCTTTCACCATTCAATCCTCCAGATTGAATCCAAGCCTCTCAAAGCTTTCCCTGTGCATTTCTACAGCCAGGAAATCTATAAATACAAGCCTCATTGAACCAAAAAAAGATCTAGATAATCAAGCTTTTACACCCTTACTCTGCAGGAATCTAGGCATCAAGCATCAAGCATTCACACATCAAGCATTCAACAATCAAGCTTCACATCAATGACTACCTCTTGGAGCTGCAATTATCTGTTTCACCTCAATATCATGCTAGTTTAATTGATTTATCATTTAGCATTATATTATCATCATCTCGTTCTTCAGATAGTCATTTTAACAGTCTTATATGCTTACACAACCTGAGAGCAATTTAGATTTAATAAATCTTTGGAGATAGAGAGCAATAGGATGCTTTCAATTGATTACTTTGTTGAATTGATTCAATTTGTTTAATCATTGATATAATGCCATATTAAGAAGTGTATTTATGTTATTTACCTCATTCCACACTTATAATTTGGTGCCCACCATGGGGCATTAACCCCATTTTATCAAAATTATAATTTTTCTGGAAAGTGTCATGCAGGTTTAAAGTGTGATTTGTTTTAGCACTTACGTTAAAAGTTTCGGCGCTTCCGGTCCCTGTTCTAGTGCTTTTAGAGTTTCGGCACTTTTGGTTACTATTCTAGTGCATCGGGTGTTTTAGCGCTTCTATGACAAACTTTGGCGCTTCAGTACACTGTTTTGGCGCTTCGGTGATTTAGCGCTTCCAAGACAAATTTCGGCTCTTCGGTACACTGTTTCGGTGCTTTCAGGTTCTAGTGCCTCAAGTAACTGTTCTAGCACTTCGGTGCCATATTCTAGCACTTTTGTAAAAATAGTCTGGATCCGACGCTTTCGCGGCCAGATCTTACGTTTTTTTTTTACAGTTGGAACAAAATTGATCAATCTAGGATAGTCACTTGAAAGTTTTAAAAAATTGATCAATCTAGGATAGTCACTTCAAAGTTTTTAAAATTGATCAATCCTAGGATAGTCACTTTCTTGTTTTTCCTAAAGAAAATCTATCAATCCTAGGATAGTCATCACATTCTTACAATAGAAGTTAAAAAGAACATCATGATTTCAGTGAAGCAACACCTTCACTTAGATTAAGAATCTTTCTTTTTGGGCTTAAAACATAACAAATCTATATGTTGTGCTTGTAGTGATTAGGCTTATGCTCTCCCCTTAACTGGGTGACCAAAGTGCCAGATTCACTTTTCTTTTATGTCATTTACGCTTTATTAAATCCTTTAGTAGGCCTGTCGTAGTGGGAAAAAGTACTCACCCTACGGGAACGACCTAAGTGGGATTAACCAAAGCCAGGTTATCCAACCCACTATAATAAAAATGCAATTTGTTGATGAAAGTCCAAATTGATGGTAGTAGGCAAGATAACCATCTCCAAAATCTTTGTTCTAAAGATTGGGAGGCCTCATGAGGGAGTTTATCTATTTATCACACCGAACGGAACTCTATCTACGAACCATAGAGTAGTTGCTCGCTGAGTCAGTATCCATACATTGTCATACTCACGGTGCAAGGGGAGGGAAGAATCTGCCCCCAAGACACTCACCATATAATTACCAAGGATTGTTTGCTCAAGGGATTCAGTATCTACGTCCGTCACTTTGAGTATGTACCTAGCAATGACAAAACATGGGCGCCCTCTAGGGGGTGACACGACTGTGTGAGTCAACGTAATTGCAAGGTGTGGGTTGTGAGTATAATGATGACCTACTTGTCCTTAAGTGTGAGTCTGTTTGATTTGTATACAATTGTTAAAATAACTCGTCAAAATCAATAAAGATTATTCGTGATTTTTGAATATACATAATCTTTTTAGTTTTAAAACACTTATTCAAAAATTGCTTGCCGTGTTTTCACAAATACATTTAAATCAGATTTAAAGATCATCCTAAAAACGTCAAGTCAAAACAAATCAGAAAATCCATGTTGCGAAAGTGGAAGTCCACCACCTTTGTCAAAAGGAAAATCAAAGTTACAAAGCCCAAGAAACCTCTCGGTTATAGAAATAAATTGAGAAGACAACGTTTTCTATATCAAAATCGGAAACTCTTTTTACAACATAGAACATTCATTCACCGTTATCACGATTTTGCTAGGGGTCACTCTTTAGACTACGCGGTAGAACCGCTCTATTCACGAGCCTTCTTTCAAAGAAGAGCTCTCACACAATTTCACAACCGTAGTCAACATATTCATCCTTCATATCTTCCACAGTCCTTGATATAGTATGCCACAAGGCTAGATGAAATTTTACAGTAGAGAGTCTTTAAAGTCCTATTTTTAGAAGCTCTGGAAAAACCTGTTTCAACTCTTCTGGTCACTATTTTAGCACTTCTAGTAAAATAGCGCTTTCGGGCACTGTTTTAGCGCTTGCAGTCTCTATTTCAGCGCTTCTGGTAAAGTAGCGCTTTCATCACTTTTTACAGCGCTTCTGTGCACTGTTTTAGCGCTTCTGTCAAGTAGCGCTTCCATCAATTTCTACAGTGCTTTTATGCACTGTTTCAGCGCTTCTGGTTTTTGTTTCAGCGCTTCTGGTGTATGTTCTAGCGCTTTTGTGAAACAGCGCTTCTCTACTCTATTTTAGCGCTTCTAAAATAGAGAGTTCAAAAATATTGCAAATCACAAGTGTCAAAATCAATTACACAATCAATTACTACACTGAAGTTTCATTATCAGGATAATACATCTTTCATCATGAAACAAAGTATAGTAATTAACCTTTTGAATATTGTCTCATCAATAAGATCAGTCATCTTATTCGACTTTGTTTAAGAAGGTTCAAATTGACACTATCCCGCACAAAAGATCAACATTTCAAAAGAAAGGGCAAAAATTTGTATGCCAATCTTCACTAGAACCCACAAACAGAGACTCTTAGAACAAGAGTTTGAATCATCTAAAAACATGGCAGAAGAAAATCCTTGGAACACTCTAAACCGCAATGAAAAAAATGAAATAACTCAAGAGGAAATCCAAGCAGCTCAACAAGATCCCAAGTTTCACATGTTTATGGAAAAAGTTTTGGAACAAGACATGGAAAAATATCTTTTAATGTTGGCCGAATCAGGGGCGAAACTTCCAAAAGATTTTGATATAAACCGTTTGAAAGATGCAACTGAAACAAATGAAACAGAGATACCATTACCAATGCAAACAATAGATCTAGTTGTTGCTTTAACTTCACAAATGCAATTATTACAGCAACAGATACATGACATGACGAAAGGGACAACCAAAAGATATGTGATACAGGATATTTGTCCTTATCCATTTGACACAACAGTTGGTTTGCTACCTTTTCCAAGACATTGCGAATTCCCAAAGTACGATAAGTACAATGGACGAACAGATCTTATAGATCATAAACAAGAATTTAAAACAATGAGTCTTGAGTTTGCTCAAGAAGAGACTTATTTGATGAGGTTATTCCCAAGAAGTTTGGGGGGTGCATGTATGGAATGGTTCTCAAAACTACAACCTGGTATCAAAACGTTTGAGGAACTTGTTAACAAGTTTATCTCTCAATATTCATTCAACATCCAAAATGATGTTACTATCAAGGATCTCTACAACTTAAAACAAAATAAAGGAGAAACATTCTTGTCTTTTCTCCAAAGGTGGCGACGACTATTCGCTAGGTATCCTCAATCTATTCCAGAGGAAGAAAAGATGGAATTATTCATTGAGAACTTGATAGAAGAAATGAGCTATAGGATAGAATTACAATGTCCACCCACTTTCAAAAAAGTCATAGAAAATGGTCTTAAGATTGAGGAAGCATTAGTGAAATGGGGAGTCATCAAAAATTACAATCACAAATCAAATAACTACTCCAATCAACACTCAAGTAATGATAAACCAAAAAATTTGGCAAAAGAATCACAACACAAATGAAACAACATGCGATTCACAAAATGTCAAACCAGTTTTCAACTTGACGGCATCTTCTTCAAACAATCAAAATAGTGAGCAAAAAGTCCAATCAAATACCATGCAGAACAACGAACGTGCAAAAACACTACCATATCAAAAACCATCAAATAGACGAAGGTTCACACCTTTAGGTCAATCAATGGAATCAACGATGAAGGAACTAGTTACCAGAGGCCTTCTCACTGCACGGGAAGCTAGGTTCTGGGATCCAAAAGTGAAACCATCATGGTGGAATGACACTGATTATTGCAACTATCATAATAACAAGGGTCATAAAAAAAATGACTGTATAGAATTGAAACATACAGTACAAGATTTGGTGGACGGCAACAAAGTGTATGTGGAAGGACCTCAAAATAACAACAATCATTCGGCCTTCAAAGATCCACTGCCAAATTATGACAAAGGTGCATCATCATCAAATAGCAAAGGGAATAACACCAATCATGTCTATAACACAACAATCCTATGTCTATCTGAAGTCAAATATGATCATACAATTAGTGATAACATTGATGAAAATAAAACCAACAACGTCACCTCATTGGTTTTACTCCCAAGCGTGCAAAACTTTGATAATCAAATCAATGTTTTAAAAATCAGAGATAATCAAGAACATCAACTAGCAAACGCCATGACTCGGGGGCAATCAAAACTTATGTTAAGGGGAATTGGATCCACACATGCAGTTCCACCTCCATCAAATTATGATATTATCAATCAAATGCAAAACACCCCCCAAGAGAATCAAGAACGTCAACCAACAAACGTCATAACTAGGGAGCAAGCCAAGGTAGTATTAAAAGGAGTAGGATCTCAATGTGTGTTTATGCCTCAATATCATTATAGTATTGTTGATCAATTACAAAATATCCCCGCCCAAATCTCAATACTGGAACTCCTAAAGTTGTCACCATCACATAAAGAAGTTCTTGAACAAGCGTTAGTGGCCACAACCATACCAAATAATTTGGATGTTTGTCAATTCCAAGCTATGGTGGGACATTTGACTACCCTGCATTGTCTATCATTCTCTCAATAGGATGATGTCTCATTAAACCATCCGCATAACACAACATTGCATATCAAAGTCTGTATCCATAATCATCCTATTAAGAGAGTTCTAATAGATGGGGGAGTTGGTCTGAACATTTGCACCCTCAAATTAGTCCGTGCACTAGGATATTCCGAAGATGCTATTGATGCTCGATGGAAAATGTCCATCAAAGCCTATGATGAGGAGGAAAGATCATCCAAAGGTTTGATTGTATTACCCATTCAAGTGGGGCCTATGATGAAGCATATAGCATGTCAAGTATTAGACAGAGAATTGACATAAAACATACTCTTAGGACGACCTTGGATTCATGAAATGCAAGCCGTACCTTCTACATACCATCAATGCTTGAAGTTCCCAATAAATGGACAAGAGGTGACTATAGCTGCTGATTATAATCACCCACAACATTGTGACACATTAAGAATATCTCAAGACACCTTTGTCCCTCACAACAGGGAAGCTTCAAGTTCATCATCATCCAAGAATGAACAAAGTCCAAGCATCACTACCAAGTGGGTACAAAAGAAAGGTAAAGAAAAGGAAACAAGTCATGATGAAACAAACAAGCCGGATACACAAACTTCTCTATCACACAAATTTCAAAAGCAAGTTCAGTTGACAGATAAAGGAATGGGACAATACTCAATGGAGCAATCGCTTAACTTATCATAGTTAATGCCATCTCCTAGGAAATATGGTCAACCATCACTAATCAAACCTCCAACATCTGTACCTACCACAGTTCTTCATGAAACATTTGTAAAATCTGGAACCATAGCAGAAGAAATAGACAACAAAGCAATCCTGGATTGGCTATACAAGGATGAAGAAACATCAACATCAGAGACCGATATCAAAAATGTTAGCATCAACACAGACAAGTATGGAAAAGGAAAGGCTATTCTTGAAAAGATGGGTTATGAAGGACAAGGACCATTGGGGTTAAGAAAGGAGGGAATCTTAGAACCTATCACACCTCTCACTCTCCATACAAAAGAAAAATCAGGACTAGGATACTCTGAAGAAGAGAAGTAGGAGCTACAAAGGACAGCTATGGAAAATATCCTTCACTTTAGAGATGGTTTTGAAACAGACTCAAATGAATATGAGTGGGAATTACCTTGTGATCTACTTGACATTGATATTCCATTCGATGTGATTCAAAAATATGCACCTACACATGAGGAAGGCCAAGGCTCGGGGTCTATACCATTCGTCAAGGAATCACTAAATATCGATGACTCTAGTGAGGACGAATAGAATTTGAGTGAACTAGATGATTTCGAAGAGGGTACCATGATGGATCTCGATATCCCAAATGAAAATTATGATGATCTTGCTGTCCTCACCCTTACCTCCATTGACCTAAATCAATCTGATGATACCATGGCATTAATCCATTTAAAACTTATTGATTGGGAACCTGCCGAACCATTGACTGTACCAAAATTTGAAAATGATGATGCTATCGTACATTTCCTTTGTCATACCAAACATGATACAAATGCTATCCATAATACTCATAAAAATACGACTCGGGAGGAGGGTGTCAAATCTTCCAGTTGCAAAATTAACAATAGGGAAAATAGATCTAATGGTGAAAACCATTATATGATAGCATTAGAACTGGAAAAAGTAAAAATAAAGAATGCATCCAATAGTGAAAACCTTTCAGACGCACTGAAAGATGGAAGATTTGACACTCTCCCAGAACACTATCATGAGCGATCATCAGTTCTGGTCGAACCTACACAAGTGGTGGACATTGGCATAGAAGAGAAGGTGAAAGTACTATATCTAGTAGAATCAATGATAGAAAAAGAAAGACCGACATTCATCCAATTCTTCAAAGCAAGAAGCATCAAGTTTGCTTGGTCATATTCCGATATGCCAGGTTTAGATCTAGATCTACTTATGCATCATTTGTCTTTGCCAAAAGGAATCAAGCCTATTAAACAGAAATTAAGAAAAATGCACCCCCATATTGCATTAATGATCAAAAAAGAGCTAAAGAAATTACTGGATGCTAGATTCATACGATCTATAGATTATACTGAATGGATATCAAATATTGTGCCTGTTTCCAAGCTGGACAATAGCATCAGAATTTGCACAAATTTCAAGGACCTCAATAAAGCATGCCTGAAGGATGATTTTCCACTTCCAAATATAGACATCATTGTAGACTTGATGACAGGGCATGCCATGTTATCAATCATGGACGGTTTCTCTGGGTACAATCAAATAAGAATAGCTCTAGAAGATCAAGAAAATATGGCTTTTACATGTCCATGGGGAACCTTCTGCTGGAACGTCATGCCATTTGGTTTAAAGAATGCAGGAGCGACTTATCAAAGAGCAATGACAACAATATTCCATGATATGATGCACACCTTCATGGAAGACTATGTCAATGACATCTTAGCAAAATCCACTACTAGGGAAGAACATCTGCATATCCTAGATAAAATCTTCACACGGATGGAGAAATTTAATGTCAGGTTAAACCCTAAGAAGTGTGTCTTCGGGGTTACATCAGCAAAACTACTAGGATACATTGTTTCAGCAAAAGGCATTGAAGTGGATCCGACAAAAGTCAAAGCTATAATGGAGATTCCACCTCCTAGGAACATCAGCCAACTATGATCACTACAAGGATGGCTTCAATCAATCCAGAGATTCATCTCCCAGTTGGCAGATAGAAGTCATCCTTTCAATCATCTATTGCATAAACACATAGTTTTCATGTGGGATGAGAAGTGTGAAGCGACATTCAATCATATCAAACAATATCTAATGTCACCACCTGTTCTCATACCACCAACATAGGGAAGGCCTCTCATTTTGTACATTGCCATGATAGATATATCTTTGGGGGCACTCTTAGCACAGGAGGATCATGAAGGAAAAGAGCACGCCATCTACTATATCAGTAGGAATTTAAATGGCTATGAAATAAACTATACATTCATAGAAAGGTCTTGCTTAGCAGTGGTGTTTGCTACTCAAAAGTTGAGACACTACATGATGGCTCATACAATCAGGTTAATTGCAAAGATTGATCCTTTGAAGTATCTATTAAGTAAAGCTACCTTAACAGGTAGATTGGAAAAATGGGTTATGCTCTTAAGTGAATTTGACATTCAATATGTCGAGAGAAAGGAAATTAAGGGACAAGCAATTGCTAAACAACTAGCTGAAGCTCCTCTATCAGATGATCACCCAATGACAATGGAATTCCCAGATGCAGACATCATGACAGCAATGCCCCAACAATGGATAATATACTTTGATGGATCATATACACAACGAGGATTAGGAGCAAGAATCTTGTTCATATCTCCCCAAGGACACACAATTCTGAAGTCATATAGACTCATGTTTCAATGTACAAACAATGTAGCGGAATATCAAGCATTGATTATTGGGGTCAAGATTGCAATTCAATGGAAAATCACAAATTTACAGGTCTATGGAGACTCTCAATTGGTTATTTATCAATTCAATGATGAATATCAAACCAAAGACGACAAATTGATGCCTTACAAGCAGGAAATAGATCATCTGATACAATCATTTGCTAATATCAAGTTTGATCAGATTCCAAGGGTGGAGAACAAAGCTATTGATGCTATCGCTACGATCGCTTCATTACTACAATTGCCTGAAAAGCGTATTTGTTATGAGTTTATGGTAGAACAAGTATCATGTCCTTCCCATTATCAATCAGAATCTGCTACCATATGTCATCTAGAAACCACTGAGCCCTCCATATACGAAACAACCTATGCTTATCTGAAAGATGATATCCTACCTCCTGACCTTTCCAGGAATAAAAAACGCAACTTTATCCGTCAATCTGCCCGACACACTTTAATCACAAATGTCCTTTATTGTCGAGGTCTTGATGGTACACTACTCCGATGTCTAGAACACAATGAATCTGAAACGGCCTTACGAGAAGTTCACGAGGGTATTTGTGGTACTCACTCGAGTGGAATAACCCTAGCCAAGAAACTCCTCTGTTTGGGTTATTATTGGCCTTGCATGGAAAAAGAATCATATCAATTTGTCAAGAAATGCAAAAAATGTCAGGTTCACAGCAATTTGATTCATGCATCAGCACAAGAATTGCATCCTTTTACATCAACATGGCTTTTCTGTCAATGGGGCTTAGATCTGGTAGGAAAAATACATCCATCTTCATCTAATGGACACAAGTTCATTATCATGGCTACAAAATACTTCATGAAGTGGATAGAGGTAGTACCTCTTACTACCATCACTAGGAAATGAATCTCCTCATTCATCTTGAACTATATCATATGTCAGTATGGTATCCCTCAATCTATAATCATAGATAATGGACAACCATTCAAAAATCAAGATGTTCAAGAGTTATATGAAAAGTTCCACATAAAACATCATTTTTCTACACCATACTATCCTCAAGGGAATGGCCAAGCAGAGGCCTCCAACAAAACCATACTCAAAATTCTCAAAAAGACGGTTAACGATGTTGGACGTGATTGGCATGTTCAACTCAATCCTGCATTATGGGTCTACAAAACAAGCATCAGAACACCAATGGGAGCTACACCATTCACTTTGGTATATGGATCAGAAGCCATATTGCCCATTGAAGTTGAAATTCCATCTCTTTGTGTATCACTCAGAGGTATCATTTTAGATGAAGATTATAGGGTATCTAGATTGCAGGAACTGGAATTGCTAGATGAGCGTCGTCAACAAGCTGTAAATCATCTAACAGCTTATCAACAAAGGATGTCAAGGAGTTACAATCACAGGGTGAAACCAAGGGTCTTTCAGTTTGGTGACTTGGTACTAAAGGAAAACCCTAGGAATCAACAGGATAGGGAGAAGAAAGGAAAATTTGAGTCTAACTGGCTTGGTCCATTTGTCATCATATTAGTGTATGGATCAGGAGCATATCAGCTATCAACATCAGAAGGGGACTTGTTCGATGAACCTATCAACAGTATTCATCTCAGAAAATTCTATGCTTAAAGTCTCCTAGTGCATGGGGCAAATTCTAAAAATTGTTTCCTTGGTGAAAACCTGGCAAACAGGCATCTTGGCAAATGCAAAAATACAAAAAAAATAGAAAATAAAGAAAGAAAAAGGGAAAAATGAGAAAAATACAAAAACACAAAGGGTGTAATCAAAGTGTGTAGTGAAAACCTGGAAATAGGCATCATATGTGATTCTACAATCAACTTTCCCATCTATTTGGATATATGTCAGGATCATTTCAAAAGTCAAGTATCAATTCATATCATATCATTTGTTTGGCCATCATTACATCCACTATCAAAGTCAGGTCACATGGTCAACATATAACTCCATAGCTTGGGGGAAACATCTAGAAATCTAGGGGCAATCCAAACATATCAATTGCATCTGGTGATAGAAAATCAAAAACAAAGATCAAAATGCAATTTCAATCATTGTTAGAAGAATCAACCATCCTTATCAAAAATCCAAAAAAAACATGTCAAATAGGAAACTCTGAAAAGGAAAAATCCAAAAAAATATAGGTCTATATCAGTCAAACTATGTGGTTTCTGTGTGTGTAACGTAGGCAAGGCTAATCTTAAATCAGCCCCCGAGACCCCTAAGATAGGGTGGTAGGTTAGATCTTTGGTCAAAAATCTCGAAAATCCAAAAACATGTCAAAATCAGGATGGATGATCTCAAATCTAATAAATGAATGAAACACTCTAAGTGAACAATGGATAAATTATACTTTTTGATTATCATTTCTTTAGAGTGACTCAATGATGTATTGAACTAGAGGAACAAGGAAAAAGAATGATATTTTTATTGTCTGCTGTATGTGCGATAATCATATAAATGTGTGAATTGTTGGGGGATGTGCTATGCAAATGTATCACCAATGAAATTCAGAATTCACACACTCAAATGATAATCTTTGCCTGTTTACGCAATGAATGCTCAGGTCATCTCGATTCAATTATACCTCGATGCTTGTGTTCGATTGCAATATCAAAAATCATGAAAGTAATACTCAGGTCATCATTGGATTAACACAACCATTGACACTTGTATTCACTTTCAACATCCAATAAAGCTCTATGATGATACCAAGCACAAAAAGACTCTAAAATGACATCTGTTTTGCATATCATTGCATGATTAAATTAGATTGCATTCATCATCATTCATTATCTGCAGAGTATTTGTTGCATAAAGGATTCCAATGAATGATTATCTAATCTACAAAAGAGACTGAGTATACTTGACATAAAATCATCAAAAACATATAAACATCATCATTGCATCATCAATTCATCATTCAAATATTTCATCATGCATCATAAATTCTACCATCAGTGCATCAGGTTCATTCTTACCATAACACATTCATTTAATATCATTTAGAATCCATACATCACATCATATATCCACAAATCATTTATAATCCATACATCACATCATCATTATTATATCATGTATCCATACATTTAAAAATATCAAAATCACACATTACATCCATCCATGATCATTTATCATAAAATCATCTCATAATTAAAAAGCATTTATTCAACTATCCATATATGTTATCAAAATCACATAATTTATCCACATATCATATTCCATCCATACATACATCATTACATCATTACATTAACATAAATCATCATTTATTATCATCACATTTAGAATAAACTCATCACATAAAGCATATAAACAACATCCATCACATAGAAATCATGACGCCATCATCATAATCATATCAAATGCATCTCATATATATATCATCAAGAGTCACGTATACAATGAAGTCATAAAAATACATCATCATACAAGAAGGTACATAATAAAATACATCAATGAGGATAACATGGCCTCTATGACGTGCTACTGCTAGAATGCGTAGGCCCAACAGGACCTGTACCACCACCACCCCCAAACGGACCCAGATCTCTAGGATCTCTACATGGAGGCTGTGTCACCCCCTCACTGACTGTCCGTGTGTGAGTCCGCCCAGATCTCGATGGGGCATAACTGACTCGGCACTTAGCAGGCACTGCATCATGATACCGACCTTTGTAAAACTCGGCCTCTCGGGCAGCCCACAGAACCTCTCTCATATAATCACCTATAGAGTTGCCATCAGCCACTCTCTGTAGGGTCTCGGCTCTTTCCTGTGCCCTCTCGGCAATCTATCGTGCACTGTCTCTCTCGGTTGTCAGTGTATCAACCTACGTCTGCATAGCAGCTAAATTCCCCTGTACCTGTGCCAAGGCCTATGTGTGAGTCTGTGTCTGTGCCTGCATCTGTGTCTGTGTTTGCACAACCATGCCCTGAGCTTGTACCAACTACCCCCTGCAGTGTCTGAACCTGTGCCTGCAAAGTCTAGACCTATGTCTGAAGCCCAGCCATCTGTCTCTGCTGCCCAATTGCTACCACTGTCACTGCCTGCCTCTTACGAGGCCTACTGGATGAAGGTGCACTGTGAATATTTGGACCTGGCCCTCTGTATCCTCCACTCCCACCATCACTGTCCCCACTGTTGCTGCTATCCTCACTGTCTGAGCTACTGCTCTCTAAGCTCTCATCTACTGGGATATCACCCTCACCCCCGGCGACATCCTCTGTCGCATCCTCCTCTACTAGTAAAGGTGCTGGCTCATCAGGGATGGTAATACGAGGATGAGGGACCAAGGCCAAGAATGTTACATAATCCTCTGTCATGGGTGCAACTACAATATCTCTCCTCATGTCCCAAGCAGATGGTTGTAACACTCTGTAACCCTCTACTACCACATCATAGGATAATGTGGGGCCCCAATCTGGAATATCCATCCGTCGTCGTGCATAGTGGGCTACCCCCTATGGCATACACTGAACAATGCCATACTGTCTATAAACCCGACGCAACAAAAATCTCTTAATAACAAATGGAGTCCGGCCAATAAGGTACATAGAGTCACAAAGAAACCCCAACACTACACCATCCTCCTCCCACTCCTCACAGTCAAGGTGGGGCACCATATCACTGTCTCCGTATCGTCAAAAACCCGCTCCAGTGCTCTAACTTGCCCATCCGATCCTGCGTGAATCGACCACTGTATCTAAAAAAATATGGCCTTCCAGCTGGTCTATCTGCAAGGGGAAATGGCCGACTAATAGCAAAGTGCTCCCACACCCAAATCTATAGTAATGTCACCCCTACGAATATACTGTGTGCACCTAGGTACACAATGGAATGAAGATCATGATAGAAATGTGCTAACATGCACATCCCCCACGCATATCTAGTACCGTGTACCAACATACTCTCCAGTGTCCTACCCCAGCCAATGAGAAATCCCTTTGACCTGCAATCAGGGCAAAGGAATCCTCTTATGAATCCAGCTAGCACTATTGGTAGTGTCGCATAAGAGTCTGCGATCCTCCACCATCAAACGCTCGAACCCTCTATATCCTGATCCTGAAATACTCGACGAAGAGCATTTCTACTGTTAGTCCCATGAGAGTCATATGTAACAATCTCCCCCATAAAAGGAATGCACAGTATACGCCACACATCCTCTAGTGTGACTGTCATCTCACCTGTGGGTAGGTGAAAAGTGTTGTGGTCACTATGCCACCTCTCAGCTAGTGCAGTCAACAAACCCCGATTAATCCTAATCTGGGGCATGTCAAGTAAACTCATCAAGCCACACTAGCCTATCACCTGGAGCTCGTCAGGTGTCAAATGTGGTATCAAATCGGTCGTCTACGGAAACCTCTCTCGCATCTGGAGAGTCCCCAGATCCTTTTATCATCATAACGAAAAATCCACAATCAGTGAACTATGTCAAGAATTAAACGTCATTCTACTATCAAGTCTGTTTCAAAAACTTTGGTATGAATTTTCGATCAAAATTCATAGGCGAACATCCAACCTCACCTATCATGAGGTTCATCAAAACATTATCTAGATCTTGCCTATCATGAGATTTATCAGATATTGGCTCAAACCTCGCCTATTATGAGGTTCATCAAAACATTATCTAGATCTCGCCTATCATGAGATTTAGCAGGTATTGAATCATTTCCTCGCCTATCATGAGGATCATCAAGAAATAGGATTTCTTCCTTCCTATCATGAGAGTTAATCTTATTTACTTTAATCACAATCCAACATCCAGAATGTGGATTGTCAATCATACCAATCAGAAGAATGGACATGATCGGAATTGATGAAATCAAATTTCACTAAGTCAAAATCTTCAATTCTGACATGGAAGCGCTAAAACAGGCTTCCAAAGCGCTAAATCCCAAAAGTGCTATTTTATCATCCAAAAGTGCTAAATCAAGGACCCAAAGTGCTAAAACCATGAAAGCGCTATTTCAGCACTCCAAAGCACTAAAACAGGCTTCTGAAGCGCTAAATAACTCAACATGCTACTTTTCCGCATCAAAGCGCTAAACCAAGCCATCAAAATGCCACTTTACCAGAAGCGCTAGAATAGACCTTCAAAGTGCTAAACCACCAACTCAAAGCACTAAAAATCTCAAAGCGCTAGAATATGACTTCAAAGCGCTACTTCTTGACTCCTAAGCGCTAATTCGCTGAAAGCGTTAGAGTTTTAAACGCAAGCGCTAGACAATTTACCAGAAGTGCTACATCAGGATGTAAGTGCTACAACGCGGCTTCAAAGCACTGAAACTATCCTAGACACGCCTAAGACCTAAAAAACATTAAAAAAAAAAATGCACGAATCACGAGGAGGTCAAGGGGTACATACCGGAGGTCCATACGCAGGTGGTTGTCTGTGGCGTCGAACGTGCTCAAATCGGTGAGTGTGGTAATGAATAGGCATCTCAATCCAGCTGGCAGAAATGTCTCTATCACTAAGAAATTTGAACTCAAAAATCAAATAATGAATTGAAAATGACCTTTTAGCACTATTTATAATTTTTGAAAGGTATTTTTGGGGGATTTTTATAACATTTTGATTAATTTTATCCATGAAATTAATTAAAACTCATCCGATGGCTCTATTTCTTCATCATTTTGTTGGGAGATAAATTATTTTATCATCGAAACATCATAAAATCATTAGAAAATCATAAATTTTTGAAAAATTCTAAAAATCATCAGATTATTAATTTATCTCCCGAGGGGGCATATCATTATATTATCATCTAAAAATCATGTCTGGGGCACACAAAATTATATTATCATCTGAAAATCATGTCTGGGGCATACGGAATTATTTTTTTGAAATCATCGATCCTGGCAGTAGCAGCAAAAATATTCTTCGAACCAATGCGTAAACACATCACTTCGTAGAGGGGAAAAATGTATACACCTAAAAATGGTCTGGAGCATCCGATTAATTAAATACACATTATTTGATTAATTATTCTATTTCCTCTACTATTTAAATAAATAGAAATATTTATTTAATATAGTTCACTTTCAAATTCATCTTAATTAAATAAACAAAATTAAATACTTTGTTCGATTTAATTATCAAATCCCTATTTCAATCTATCACATCATTCTCGAATTAATTAAATAAAGACAAAACACTTTATTTATTAATTACCATATTCCTCTGATTAATTTAATAAACGACTATCCTATAGTTTGTTTTATTAAATTATTTATCTCCCTTTCCTAATTTAAATAAATCAAAATATTTGAATTAAGCATAAAGGAATATTCCAATCTACATTCTCTCAAAAATGAATTAGATTTCCTATGTCTAATCTATTTCTAAATTTGTCACAATTAATGCTTTGAAACTTCACAAGAAGTTTTGGAGACAAATTGGAGACAAATTTGGAATTTGATCTCTCAATCCTCTTCCATCAATCCTTCCTCTTCTCTTGCCTGGTGTTTTCATGGGTAGAGACAACCTCCCTCTTTCTCTCAATCTCCTCCATCTCTCACCATTCAATTCTCCAGATTGAATCCAAGCCTCTCAAAGCTTTCCTTGTGCATTTCTATAGCCAGGAAATCTATAAATAACACCTCATTCAACCAAGAAAAGGATCCAAATAATCAAGATTTTACACCCTTACTCTGCAGGAATCCCAGACATCAAGTATCAAGCATCAACATTCAAGCAATTCAACAATCAAGCTTCACATCAATGGCTGCTTCTTGTAGCTACAATTATCTGTTTCATGTCTATATCATGCTAGTTTAAATTGATTTATTATTTAGCATTGCATTTTAATATCATCTCATTCTTCAGATAGTCATTTTAACAATCATAGTGCTTAACAATTTGAGAGCAATAGTGGTTTAATAAATCTTTGAGGATAGAGAACAATATGATGCTTTCATTTGATTACTGCTTTGATTTAGTTCAAATTGAGTTGTCTTTGATATAATGTCGTATTAAGAAGTGTATTATATTATTT
>CM021107.1:169530446-169561604 GCA_007115665.2 Sequoiadendron giganteum
GGAAAATAAAAGTTATTATAGAATTCCTACTACCAAAGTATATTAATTTAGTTCAAATAGTCAAGGAATCAAGCTTTAGGATCCCAACATGATTCATATTTGTAACATTGATGATCCCAAAAAGCTGTCATCCATTAAAGATGACACAAGTTATTAGAATCCATTAGGTAATATTAATTAAGGAAAGAGAGTTAGTGGAGTGGATCAAAGATACCCATATCAGCATACCAAGAGGAAAGAAAACAAGAACAAATTTAAACTTGTGAAGATGAAAAGGTAACATAGTGTAAAATGTTAGAGTTTTGGAGTTGATGATACTTAATAGCTCATGTCACAATATATTCAAATTAAGGGATGAATAGTGCTACAAATCTAAAAAGGAATGAGAAATCCTAATTAAGAATTTAGGGATCATAGGTAATTGTAGCATCGAAAAAAATAATCCTTTTTCACACTTAGTTTGGGAATGAATAATTAATGATAAAATGGACCTAATTATACCTTATTTAGGGTATTGTAAAGTGTTTTCTTACAATTTCACACTAATCTATGGATTTATTAATTAATTGAGGTTAATTAGAGCTTAATTGGCCCCTTTGATTCAAATTCAAGCCTTAATTATTGTAATTTTCAAGGATTTATCTTGACATTTATAACACCCCACCAGGGAACCTAGAGAACAATACACAAAGTAACAAAATAACCGAATAATATTTATTTTTTTAAAGAATTCGATTACAATAAGAGTACAAAGTAAACATCTACACATACTCTAAGGGTTCTGTGACAACTCTACTTAAACATTCACAAGTAAGAACATCACATCATTAAAACAAAGACATAAAACATAAGGATAAATCATATCCATAAAGAATGGTCCAATTACATATTCATAAAGGGGTGGGTGCATGGAAATGGGTAGCAATTCCGTGGACACCCTCAAAAATAAAAATTTTAAAACCATAATGGGAGCGCATTATAACATGCTCGCATTATGTCTCCGTTAAACCTAGGTTAGGTCTCGGAAGCTACAAACAAATAACGCGAGCACGCTATAATGCGCTCGTGTTATTAACTATTAAAAGCAAAAAAGCAAATGCAAATCTCTCATTTGCATTTTGACTGGTTTTTTTGTTGCACCCGCGACCAAAAACCCCAGAATATCACGCTCACATTCTAGGAGGACAATTTCTTCACCAACAATCCTTATTTCTTCACAAAGATGGTGCCACGATGACGAGGAGCTATAAGAGGTAAGGATTCTATGGTTTTTGTTTTGAATTTGTTATTTTTAGGTTGAATTTGATATCTATTTGTTTGAATTTTTAGGAGATGCAAATCAACCTGCAAACCCTCAAAATCCTCAACAGGAAGACCAACCAAATCCTCAAGATCAAAATCAGCCAAAAAATCAACCTCCTCCACCAATCACTGAACCCCCTCCTGGCACTCAACAAAATTTAATGAGTGAAATTAAGAACAACAAAAAAAAAATTGAGGATTTGATCAATAGGTTGAGTGATCCAAATGGTTCAACCATAGAAAGAATGACCCTAGCAAATTCATTGAAATATATGTTAAAAAACATAGATTCAATTAGCAAACAAATAACTGGATGGGAAGATAGGAGGCAGGCGGCAAGGGACTATTATGCAAATAAACTATCATACAAGGATGTGAAAGATTTAAAAATTACAAAAGGTGATTTGTGCTCATTATTCACCGACCCATGCACAAATCAAAATCTTACCCTCAATGTGAAGAGGTTTCCTATCCATTGGTGCCACCACTAACAGATGAAGGATCGGTTTTATGATAGGTGGTACATGGTCTTCGATTACCCACCGTGCAACAATTGCGAGGTCTCGCAATATTTCCTTAGGAAACTATACAGTAAGTTCATATTGAACAAAATCCCATATTATTTTGATATGAGATATTTCCAGTGGAGAGGTGGGGGGTCAGCTCAGGATAAACCTGGTGCACAGCCGGATCCTATGCGGCAAGGTAGATGAGCTCTCGCTAGGCCACCTCATGAGAACGTTATTATGCCTTCCGTTGTGAAGGAAAGTGCTGATGTAGAGACATTGCAGGCAATCAACACTTTGACCCAGAGTGTCATCCATCATACTAGCCCTATTCTATAGTTCCATCCAGGGGATTCTTCAAGTGGTGGTCTTCGAACACATGTGTGTCAATCTTGCAAGGCTACTTGTTCACATGACCCCACCAACCCTCAAGAGACTGGTACGTAGGATCCATCTACAACTATGGAGATGGAGAGGAAAACTAACATTTTGCATGAGACATATGGCATTGATAATTAGGTAAAAGTCATTGCATGTGTTCATTAAATTAAATTTATTAAATTTCAATTTCTAAATGCAAGATTAACTAAAAATGTTTTATGATTTTAATAAAATTGTAGGGTCACAGTGTTAATACTGGATACACTGGCCCCCCACCAACCTATTTTTGTAGTACACCTATCGCTAGGGTATGTAACTAGTAAACAATTATAAGTTTATTGCATATTAATGGCATTGTTTTACGAATGGTAATTTAATATGCAATTTTGGATGTTGAATAGACTAATATTGGAGGTTTTGATGGAACACTTCCCAGTGGCGATGGATTTACTCAAACCTTCATGTAGGTAATAAAATAAAGATTTTAACTAATGAATCAAGTACTTAATAGATTTGTGTAGTTTATACATGCACATCGTTGATTACGTTGAATACTTTTTTGTTTTATTTTAAGTTGTTGCGAGACGATACACCTCTGAATGTGACGAGGGAAATCAATATTGGTGTGACATCTGCTATACAATCCTCGATGGCTCTGAAAAAAGAGGTATGAGGAAAATTAGTAAATTTTAATTTACATTTGTTGTTATAGATGTTAGTTAGTGAAAAATCAAACCATTATTGATTCACCTGGTTTTTTTCTATTTGTATGGTTTATACAAGGCTTGAGCATGGCTGAGCATGGGTGTGAGGATATTTTCCTCATGGAGAGAGATCGTGAGATGGCTGTAAGTGATTATTTTGTCAAATATATCATTTTTTATAATGTAATTTCTATATATTCATGTCTTTACTTCTTATTGTAATAGTTAAAACTTCACCATGAACTAAACCCTAGGAGGATTAGCAAGAGCACTCCACGAGTGTAGAAAAAATGAGTGATAGACCTATCGCCATCCGAGCGAAAAGGAAAGGGAAAGATTTTATTTCCTACGCATGGAGAGCAATGACTTTTGATTCTAGAGTCCTTTGTTGTATGCATGCATGGCAGTTTTGTACATATTTTTTATTGGACATATTTGACATTGTATGCCTAGATGGCATTATCGTAAGCCTATATGGCATTATTGTAAGCCTATATGGCTATTTTGTATATATATTTCATACTTATATCGACATATATTGATGTATGCCTACATGGCTATTTGGTTAATACAAATATCTTTTATCGATGCCTGCCCATATTTGCATTCTAAATTGATGGTTCAATAGATATGAGTTATGTGTATTCAAGTGTATACTTTACAACTTACGTATATACTTTGTGACTTACATGCATTCGAGTGTATAATTTGTGGCTTACATGTTTTCATGCCTATACCTTGTATTCGTGCATATACTTTGTTTTAATTTGTGTATACTATGTATTTGTGTGTATACTTTTTGAGGCTTATGTGTTTTTTAGTACTTGTACTTCCCTTATTGACATGTACATGTTTGACTTATTCATGTGTATAATTATTAATTGGTTAGCCCTAGAATTGATCTATGTCATCCTCAATGCATGATCCTTGAGATGGAGTAAGAACACCCTCAAGGTCAAAAGGAGTTTCACATGCATTCTTCATAGGCTCATTTTGGTAGTGAAACCAAAAACCTCTTGCATCATTGAAACGAAATTTTTTTTCCTTTATAGCAGGTCTGAAGCCATTATCATTCTCCATCAGTTCTTCATGTATCCACTCCCCATTAATGGTTGTCTCATGACCTTCATGAAACCAAGCACTTATCTCATTTGTGATAGAAGAAATGTATGAAGATTTATCTTCCTCCTTATGAACCATTCATTATCATGAGAGATGGGTTCTTGTGAACCACTACTGATGAATCATGGGTCAATGAGTTTGACTTGTAAAACTACACGATTGAATCCTGATAGCAATATCACAATATTTATATATCTAAATGTGTTATTTCCTTCAGCTAAAATTTGTGCTTATACTTATGTGATTGATGTATGTTTGTGTATGGGATCATAGTAATTTCATTTCATGATGCTATTGTGTCCTTAAGGTTTATTTATTAAAGGGTGCATGAAACAAGTTTTAAATCCTTAAAAATATTTGAATTTCTTAGGTTTTTCTATTTGTCAAGTCTGGGGTCCGAGCTCGAGTCCAAGTCAGAAAATGGCTTGTCAAGTCTCAGGCGAGTCCTAGTCTTGTAACATTGGTGTGAACAGATCGAGGAATAATGTATATGCCGATGAAGAGAGAACCCATCCTTGTTTCCAAACAAACCATGGTATAGATATGGTTGGTCGAGATAAAACATCACTCTTCTGGATATTTTGAACCATAATCTTTCATGGCTACAAACACACCTTCATTACATGTGTTTTCTTGATCCTATTGAAGAAATGGTGGAGCATGTTGTAGATCAAATATTGTAACCCTAAGTCCAAAAGAAGGTTACTTGTCCTGATTTCCGCAAATATCTTTAAGATGTTCATGCTTCTTGAGTAATGTGAACTATTGATGTCATCTAGATCTTTGAAACTGTCTGCAATCATGTGCAATATTGTAGAAGCTATAGCTATATCTAATACTACAAATGACTGCTCAATAGAATCCTGATAGCAATATCACAATTTGACACATTGTATAAAATACCTCCTACTTATCAATTGATGAGCTAAAGGGGCTCTATAATGAATGTTTCATAAGGCACAACACTTGCTGAAGGTTTTGCAAATGGGGTTGGAAGCTAAGTGGGCTTAAACTTGGGGAAAAAACTTCATGGTTAAGCGCTTGAGCTAGAGTATACTAGAATGGGTGACCTCCCGAGAAGGCCTAGTGCCTCACCTTTGTGAGAATCACCTAGATATAATGAGTGATAATTGGGCCATTCAATATCATTTCAAATTTGTTGGTTTAAGCAACTTATAAATTTGCAACTTTAGACTCTTCCAACCTAAGGGATCGATCCGGTGGAACATAGCTTAGAGTGATTCCACGTGTTTCAATGCAAAAGAGGACCATTCCTAGTGTAAAAATACCTATTTGGATGTGTTGGAATAGTCCGTTTGGTCACATAAGTTACAGAACAAAAGTTGCACCACTTTGCAACTTTGCACTGCTTGCATTTGATGCTTTTTCCATCAAGTGAATATCTGCCACCATTGGAAAACTACTCTAAGATAGCCAAAACTGAGAGAGGTTTTGTATATAGGCTCAATGCAATCCTATAGGATCAGATGAGAATTTTATAAGCATCACGATATTTGAGTAATAGCATGCTGAAGTTTGCAACCATTTTGCACTTTCGACCCTTAAGGGATCGATCCGGTGGAACATAGCTCAGAGCGATTCCACATGTTTCGGTGTGAAAGAGGACCATGCCTAGCGTAAACATACCTATTCAGACATGTTGGAACAGTCTACTTGGTCACACAAGTTGCAGAGCGAAAGTTGCACCACTTTGCAACTTTGCATAGCTTGAATTTGACACTTTTTCCATCAAGTGAAAATCTGCCATCACGAGAAAACCACTCCAAGAAAGCCAAAACCAAGAGAGGTTTTTCTAGAGGGGTCCAATGCCTTTCTGTATGATTAGATGAGAAGTTTCTAAGTGTCACGGTATCCAAGTAATAGCATGCTGAAGTTTGCAGCCATTTTGCACTTTGGACCCTTAAGGGATCAATCCGGTGGAACATAGCTCAGAGCGATTCCATATATTTTGGTGCAAAAGAGGACCATGCCTAGTGTAAAAATAAATATTTAGATGTGTTGGAATAGTCCGCTTGGTCACACAAGTTGTAGAACGAAAGTTGCACCACTTTGCAACTTTGCATTGCTTGCATTTGATGCTTTTCCCATCAAGTGATAATACGCCGCCACGAGAAAACCCCTCCAAGATAGCCAAAATCGAGAGAGGTTTTTCTAGAGGGGCCCAATGCCTTTTTGTAGGATCAGATGAGAATTTTTAAGTATCACAGTATCCGAGTACTATCATGTTGAAGTTTGTTGCCATTTTGCACTTTGGACCCTTAAGGGATAGATCCGGTGGAACATAGCTCAGAGCGATTCTACATGTTTCGATGCAAAAGAGGACCATGCCTAGCATAAAAATACCTATTCACGTGTGTTGGAATAGTCCTCTTGGTCACATGAGTTGCAAAAAATTGTGTAGAAACTGTATACACCTAAAATTGTACTGGAGCATCCGATTAATTAAAAACACATTATTTGATTAATTATTCTATTTCCTCTACTGTTTAAATAAATAGAAATATTTATTTAATATAGTTCACATTCAAATTCATCTTAATTAAATAAACAAAATTAAATACATTGTTCAATTTATTTATCAAATCCCTATTTCAATCTATAACATCATTCTCGAATTAATTAAATAAGGTCAAACACTTTATTTATTAATTACCATATTCCTCTGATTAATTTAATAAATGACTATCCTATAGTTTCTTTTATTAAATTATTTATCTCCCTTTTCCTAATTTAAATAAATCAAAATATTTGAATTAGAGCATAAAAGAATATTCCAATCTACATTTCCTCAAAAATGAATTAGATTTCCTATGTCTAATCTATGTCTAAATTTGTCACAATTAATGCTTTGAAACTTCATGGGAAGTTTTGGAGACAAATTGGAGACAAATTTGGAATTTGATCTCTCAATCCTCTTCCATCAATCCTTCCTCTTCTCTTGCCTGGTGTTTTCATGGGTAGAGACAATCTCCCTCTTTCTCTCAATCTCCTCAATCTTTCACCATTCAATCCTCCAGATTGAATCCAAGCCTCTCAAAGCTTTCCCTGTGCATTTCTACAGCCAGGAAATCTATAAATACAAGCCTCATTGAACCAAAAAAAGATCTAGATAATCAAGCTTTTACACCCTTACTCTGCAGGAATCTAGGCATCAAGCATCAAGCATTCACACATCAAGCATTCAACAATCAAGCTTCACATCAATGACTACCTCTTGGAGCTGCAATTATCTGTTTCACCTCAATATCATGCTAGTTTAATTGATTTATCATTTAGCATTATATTATCATCATCTCGTTCTTCAGATAGTCATTTTAACAGTCTTATATGCTTACACAACCTGAGAGCAATTTAGATTTAATAAATCTTTGGAGATAGAGAGCAATAGGATGCTTTCAATTGATTACTTTGTTGAATTGATTCAATTTGTTTAATCATTGATATAATGCCATATTAAGAAGTGTATTTATGTTATTTACCTCATTCCACACTTATAATTTGGTGCCCACCATGGGGCATTAACCCCATTTTATCAAAATTATAATTTTTCTGGAAAGTGTCATGCAGGTTTAAAGTGTGATTTGTTTTAGCACTTACGTTAAAAGTTTCGGCGCTTCCGGTCCCTGTTCTAGTGCTTTTAGAGTTTCGGCACTTTTGGTTACTATTCTAGTGCATCGGGTGTTTTAGCGCTTCTATGACAAACTTTGGCGCTTCAGTACACTGTTTTGGCGCTTCGGTGATTTAGCGCTTCCAAGACAAATTTCGGCTCTTCGGTACACTGTTTCGGTGCTTTCAGGTTCTAGTGCCTCAAGTAACTGTTCTAGCACTTCGGTGCCATATTCTAGCACTTTTGTAAAAATAGTCTGGATCCGACGCTTTCGCGGCCAGATCTTACGTTTTTTTTTTACAGTTGGAACAAAATTGATCAATCTAGGATAGTCACTTGAAAGTTTTAAAAAATTGATCAATCTAGGATAGTCACTTCAAAGTTTTTAAAATTGATCAATCCTAGGATAGTCACTTTCTTGTTTTTCCTAAACCAAATCTATCAATCCTAGGATAGTCATCACATTCTTATAGTAGAAGTTAAAAAGAACATCATGATTTCAGTGAAGCAACACCTTCACTTAGATTAAGAATCTTTCTTTTTGGGCTTAAAACATAACAAATCTATATGCTATGCTTGTAGTGATTAGGCTTATGCTCTCCCCTTAACTGGGTGACCAAAGTGTCAGATTCACTTTTCTTTTATGTCATTTACGCTTTATTAAATCCTTTAGCAGGCCTGTCGTAGTGAGAAAAAGTACTCACCCTACAGGAACGACCTAAGTGGGAACAACCAAAGCTAGGTTATCCAACCCACTATAAAAAAAATGCAATTTGTTGATGAAAGTCCAAACTAACAATAGTAGGAAAGATAACCATCCCCAAAATCTTTGTTCTAAAGATTGGGAGGTCTCCTGAGGGAGTTTATCTATTTGCCACACCGAACAGAACCCTATCTATGAACCATAGAGTAGTTTCTTGCCGAGTCCGTATCCATACATTGTCATACTCACGGTGCAAGGGGAGGGAAGAATCTACCCCCAAGACACTCACCATATAATTACCAAGGATTGTTTGCTCAAGGGAATCGGTATCTACATCCATCACTTTGACTACGCACCTGGCAATGACAAAAACACGGGTGCCCTCTAGGGGGTGACACTACTGTGTGAGTCAATGTAATTGCAAGATGTGGGCTATGAGTATAATGATGACCTACTTGTCCTTAAGTGTGAGTCTGTTTGATTTGTGTACAAATGTTAAAACAACCCGTCAAAATCAATAAAAATCATTCGTGATTTTTGAACATACACAATTTTTTTTTTTTCAGTTTTAAAACACTTATTCAAAAATTGTTTGCCGTGTCTTCACAAGTTCATTTAAATCAGATTTAAAGATCATCCTAAAAATGTCAAGTCAAAACAAATCAGAAAATCCATGCTATGAAAGTGGAAGTCCACCATGTTTCTCAAGAAGAAAATCAAAGTCACGAAACCCCAAAGACCTCTCGGTTATAGAAACAAATTGAGAAAACAACATTTTTTGTATCAAAATCGGGAACTTCTTTTACAACATAGAACTTTTATCCACCACTATCACGATTTTGCTAGGGGTCACACATTAGATTATGTAGTAGAACCAATATACTCACGAGCCTTCTTCCAGAGGAGAGCTCTCACATAATTCCATAACCATAGTCAACGGATTCATCCTTCTTATCTTCCACAATCTCTAATACAATATGACACAAGACCAAATCAAATTTTACAGTAGAAGGTCTTAAAAAGTCTCATTTTTAGCGTTCTGAAAAACCTTTTTCAGCGCTTCGGGTCACTGTTCTAGCGCTTTTGTGAAATAGTGCTTTCAGGCTCTGTTTTAGCTCTTCCAGTCATTAGCTTAGCGCTTCTGGCAGAATAGTGCTTCTGTCCATTTTTGTAGCACTTCTGGTTTCTGTTTCAGCGCTTCTATTATTTTCTCCAGCGCTTTCAGGCATTGTTTCGACGCTTCGATCAAAATAGCACTTTGGTCACCTGTTTTAGCGCTTCTGGGAAATAGCGCTTCTTGTCTCTGTTTTAGAGCTTCTAAAACAGAGAGTTCAAAATTTTAACCAGTCTATCAATCTGTCATTTTATCAACATTTTCATCAGGATCAAATTTTCTTTTCATCTGAATCACTATCAAAGGACCAAAATCAGAAAGGTTTATTCAAATTTCCAAACTTATCAACTGAAACAAGATCTTGCAAATCACAAGTGTCAAAATCAATTACACAATCAATTACTACACTGAAGTTTCATTATCAGGATAATACATCCTTCATCATGAAACAAAGTATAGTAATTAACTTTTTAAGTATTGTCTCATTAATAAGATCGGTCATCTTATTCGACTTTGTTTAAAAAGGTTCAAATTGACACTATCCCACACATAAGATCAAATTTCAGAAGAAAGGGAAAAAATTTGTATGCCAATCTTCACTAGATCCCACAAATAGAGACTCTTAGAACAAGAGGTTGAATCATCTAGAAATATGGTAGAAGAAAATCCTTGGAACACTCTAAACCGCAATGACAAAAATGAAATAACTCAAGAGGAAATCCAAGTGGCTCAACAAGATCCCAAGTTTCACATGTTTATGGAAAAAGTTTTGGAACAAGACATGGAAAAATATCTTTTAATGTTGGCTGAATTAGGGGCGAAACTTCCAAAAGATTTTGATATAAACCATTTGAAAGATGCAACTGAGACAAATGAAACAGAAATACCGCTACCAACGCAAACAATCGATCCAGTTGTTGCTTTAACTTCACAAATGCAATTATTACAGCAACAGATACATGACATGATGAAAGGTACAACCAAAAGGTATGTGATATAGGACATTTGTCCTTATCCTTTTGACGCAACAGTTGGTTTGCTACCTTTTCCAAGACATTGCGAATTCCCAAAGTACGATAAGTACAATGGACGAACAGATCCTATAGATCATATATGAGAATTTAAAACAATGAGTCTTGAGTTTTCTCAAGAAGAGACTTATTTGATGAGGTTATTCCCAAGAAGTTTGGGAGGTGCATGTATGGAATGGTTCTCAAAACTACAACTTGGTATAAAATGTTTGAGGAACTTGTTAACAAGTTTATCTCTCAATATTCATTCAACATCCAAAATGATGTTACTATCAAGGATCTCTACAACTTAAAGCAAAACAAAGGAGAAACATTCTTGTCTTTTCTCCAAAGGTGGCGATGACTGTTTGCTAGGTATCCTCGATCTATTCCAGAGGAAGAAAAGATGGAATTATTCATTGAGAACTTGATAGAAGAAATGAGCTATCGGCTAGAATTACAATGTCCACCCACTTTCGAAAAAGTCATAGAAAATGGTCTTAAGATTGAGGAAGCATTAATGAAACGGGGAGTTATCAAACATTACAATGATAAATCAAATAACTACTCCAATCAACACTCAAGTAATGATAAACCAAAAATTTGGCAAAAGAATCGCAACACAAATGAAACAACAAGCGATTCACAAAATGTCAAACCAATTTTCAACTTGACTACATCTTCTTCAAACAATCAAAATAGCGACCAAAAAGTCCAGTCAAATACCATGCAGAACAACGAACGCGCAAAACCACTACCATATCAAAAACCATCAAATTGATGAAAGTTCACACCTTTAGGTCAATCAATGGAATCAACGATGAAGGAAATAGTTACCAAAGGCCTTCTCACTGCACGGGAAGCTAGGTTCTGGGATCCAAAAGTCAAACCATCATGGTGGAATGACGTTGATTATTGCAACTATCATAATAACAAGGGTCATAAAACAAATGACTGTATGGAATTGAAACAGGCAGTACAAGATTTGGTGGACAGCAACAAAGTGTATGTGGAAGGACCTCAAAATAACAACGATCATTCGGCCTTCAAAGATCCATTGCCAAATTATGAGAAAGGTATATCATCATCAAATAGCAAAGGGAATAATGCCAAACATGTCTATAACTCAACAATCCTGTGTCTATCTAAAGTCAAATATGATCATACAGTTAGTGATAACATTGAGGAAAATGAAACCAACAACGCTACCTCTTTGAATTTACTCCCAAGTGTGCAAAACTTTGACAATCAAATTAATGTTTTAAAAATCAGAGATAATCAGGAACATCAACCAGCAAACGCCGTGACTCGGGGGCAATCAAAAGTTATGTTAAGAGGAATTGGATCCACACATGCAGTTCCACCTCCATCAAATTATGATATTATCAATCAAATGCAAAACACCCCCAAGAGAATCAAGAACGTCAACCAGCAAACGTCATAACTAGGGGGCAAGCCAAGGTAGTATTAAAAGGAGGAGGATCTCAACGTATGTTTACGCCTCAATCTCATTATAGTATTGTTGATCAATTACAAAATATCCCCGCCCAAATCTCAATACTGGAACTCCTAAAGTTGTCACCATCACATAAAGAATTTCTCGAGCAAGCAATAGTTGCCACAACCGTACCAAATAATTTGGATGTGTGTCAATTCCAAGCTATGGTGGGACATCTGACTACCCCTCATTATCTGCCATTCTCTCAATAGGATGATGTCTCATTAAACCATCCGCATAACACAGCATTGCATATCGAAGTCTGTATCCATAATCATACTGTTAAGAGAGTTCTAATAGATGGGGGAGCTGGTTTGAACATTTGCACCCTCAAATTAGTCCGTGCACTAGGATATTCCGAAGACACTATTGATGCTTGACGGAAAATGACCATCAAAGCCTATGATGAGGAGGAAAGATCATCCAAAGGTTTGATTGTATTACCCATTCAAGTGGGGCATGTGATGAAGCATATAGCATGTCAAGTATTAGATAGAGAATTGACATACAACATACTCTTAGGATGACCCTGGATTCATGAAATGTAGGCCGTACCTTCTACATACCATCAATGCCTAAAGTTTCTAGTAAATGGACAAGAGGTGACTATAGCTGCTGATTATAATCACCCACAACATTGTGACACATTAAGAATATCTCAAGATTCCTTTGTCCCTCACAATAGGGAAGCTTCAAGTTCATCATCATCCAAGAACGAACAAAGTCCAAGCATCACTAACAACTGGGTACAAAAGAAAGGTAAAGAAAAGGAAACAAGTCATGATGAAACAAACAAACCGGATACACAAACTTCTCTATCACACAAATTTCAAAAGCAAGTTCAATTGATAGATAAAGGAATGGGACAATACTCAATGGAGAAATCGCTTAACTTATCACAGTTAATGCCATCTCCTAGGAAATATGGTCAACCATCACTACTCAAACCTCCAACATCTGTACCTACCACAGTTCTTCACGAAACATTTGTAAAATTTGGAACCATAGAAAAAGAAACGGACAACAAAGCAATCCTGGATTGGCTATACAAGGATGAAGAAACATCAACATCAGAGACCAATATCAAAAATGTTAGCATCAACACAGACAAGTATGGAAAAGGAAAGGCTATTCTGGAAAAGATGGGTTATGAAGGACAAGGACCATTGGGATTAAGAAAAAAGGGAATCTCAGAACCTATCACACCTCTCACTCTCCACACAAAAGAAAAACCAAGACTAGGATACTCTGAAGAAGAGAAGCAAGAGCAAAAAAATACAGCTATGGAAAATATCCTTCACTTTAGAGAAGGTTCTGAAACAGACTCAAATGAATATGAGTGGGCATTACCTTGTGATCTACTTGACATTGATATTCTAGTCAATGTGATTCAAAAATATGCACCTACACATGAGGAGGGCCAAGGCTCGGGGTCTATACCATTCGTCGAGGAATCACTAAATATCGATGACTCTAGTGAAGACGAACAAAATTTGAGTGAACTAGATGATTTCGAAGAGGGTACCATCATGGATCTCGATATCCCAAATGACAACTATGAAGATCTTGCTGTCCTCACCCTTACCTCCATTGACCTAAATCAATCTGATGATACCATGCCATTGATCCATTCAGAACTTATCGATTGGGAACCCATCGAACCATTGACTGTACCAAATTTTGAAAATGATGATGCTATCGTGCATTTCCTTTGTCATACCGAACCTAATACAAGTGCTATCCATACTACTCATAACAATACAACTCAGCAGGAGGGTGTCAAATCTTCCAGTTGTAAAATTAACAATAGGGAAAATAGATAGAATGGTGAAAACCACTCTATGGCAGCATTAGATCTGGAAAAAGTAAAAATAAAGAACACATCCAACGGTGAAAACTTTTCTGAGGCACTAAAGGATGGAAGATTTGACACTCTCCTAGAACACTATCATGAGCGATCATCAGTTCTAGTCGAACCTACACAATCAGTGGACATTGGCACAAAAGAGAAGGCAAAAGTACTACATCTAGCAGAATCAATGACTGATCAAGAGAGGCCAAAATTTATCAACTTCTTCAAAGCAAGAAGCATCAACTTTGCTTGGTCATATTCTGATATGCCAGGCTTAGATCCAAATCTACTTATGCATCATTTGTCTTTGCCAAAAGGAATCAAGCTTGTTAAACAAAAATTAAGAAAAATGCACCCCCACATTGCATTAATGGTCAAAATAGAGCTAAAGAAATTACTGGATGCTGGATTCATATGATCTATAGATTATGCTGAATGGATATCAAATCTTGTGCCTGTTTCCAAGCCAGACAATAGCATCAGAATCTGCACAGATTTCAGGGACCTCAATAAAGCATGCCCGAAGAATGATTTTCCACTTCCAAATATAGACATCATTGTGAACTTGATGACAGGGCATGCCATGTTATCAATCATGGACGGTTTCTCTGGGTACAATCAAATAAGAATAGCTCCAGAGGATCAAGAAAAGATGGCTTTTACATGTCCATGGGGAACTTTCTGATGGAACATCATGCCATTTGGTTTAAAGAATGCAGGAGTGACTTATCAAAGGGCAATGACTACGATCTTCCATCATATGATGCACACTTTCATGGAGGATTATGTGGATGACATCTTGGCAAAATCTACTACTAGGGAAGAACATTTTCATATCCTAGATAAAATCTTCACACGGATGGAGAAATTTAATGTCAGGTTAAACCCTAAGAAATGTGTCTTTGGGGTTACATCAGCAAAGCTACTAGGATACATTGTGTCAGCAAAGGGCATTGAGGTGGATCCAGCAAAAGTCAAAGCAATTATGGAGATGCCACCTCCTAGAAACATTAGCCAACTCAGATCACTACAAGGACGGCTTCAATCAATCAGAAGATTCATCTCCCAGCTAGCAGATAGAAGTCATCCTTTCAATCATCTATTGCATAAACACATAGTTTTCATGTGGGATTAGAAGTGTGAAGTGACATTCAATCAGATCAAACAATATCTAATGTCACCACCTGTTCTCATACCACCAATAGAAGGAAGACCCCTCATATTGTATATTGCTACGACTGATATCTCATTGGGGGCACTCTTAGCACAAGAGGATAATACAGGAAAAGAACATGCTATCTACTACATCAGTAGAACTTTAAATGGCTATGAAATTAACTATACTTTCATAGAAAATTATTTCTTAGCAATGGTGTTTGCTACTCAAAAGTTGAGACACTACATGATGGCTCATACAATCAGGTTAATTGTAAAGATCGACCCTTTGAAGTATCTACTAAGTAAAGCTGCCTTAACAGGTAGACTGGAAAAATGGGTTATGCTCGTCAGTGAATTTGACATTCAATATGTCGAGAGAAAGGCAATCAAGGGACAAGCAATTGCTGAACAGCTAGCTGAAGCTCCTCTACCAGATAATCACCCAATGACAATGGAATTCCCAGATGTAGAAATCATGACCGCAATGCCCCAACAATGGATACTATACTTTGATGGATCATATACACAACGAGGATCAGGAGTAGGGATCTTGTTCATCTCCCCCCAAGGACACACAATTCCGAAATCATATAGACTCTTGTTTGAATGTACCAATAATGTGGCAGAATATGAAGCATTGATTATTGGGGTCAAGATTGCAATTCAATGGAAAATCATAGATTTACAGGTCTATGGGGACTCTCAACTAGTTATTTATCAAGTTAATGATGAATATCAAACCAAAGATGACAAATTGATGCCTTACAAGTAGGAAATAGATTATCTGAAACAATCTTTTGAAAATATCAAGTTTGATCAGATTCCAAGGGCAGAGAACAAAGCTGCTAATGCTATGGCTATGATCACTTCATTACTACAATTGCCTGAGAAGTGTATTTGTTATGAGTATATGGTAGAACAAGTATCATGTCCTTCCTATTATCAATAAGAATCCACTACTATATGCCATCTAGAAGCCACTGAACCCTCCATATACGAAACAACCTATGCTTATTTGAAAGATGATATCCTACCTCCTAACCTTTCTAGGAATCAAAAACGTAACTTTATCCGTCAATCCGCCCAACAAACTTTAATCACAGATGTCCTTTATCATCAAGGTCTTGATGGTACACTACTCTGATGTCTAGAATGCAATGAATCTGAAATGGCCTTACGAGAAGTTCACGAAGGTATTTGTGGTACTCACTCTAGTGGAATGACTTTAGCTAAGAAACTCCTTTGTTTAAGTTATTATTGGCTGAGCATGGAAACAGAATCATATCAATTTGTAAAGAAATGTCACAAATGTTAGGTTCACAGCAATCTGATTCACGCACCGGCACAAGAACTACATCCTTTTACATCAACATGGACTTTCTGTCAATGAGGCCTAGATCTGGTAGGCAAAATACATCCATCTTCATCTAATGGACACAAGTTCATTATCACGGCTATAGAATACTTCACGAAGTGGATAGAGGTAGTCCCTCTTACTACCATCACTGGGAAACAGATCTCCTCATTCATCTTGAACTACATCATCTGTCGATATGGAATCCCTCAATCTATAATCACAGATAGTGGATGACCATTCAATAATCAAGATGCTCAAGAGTTATGTGAAAAATTCACCATACTATCCTCAAGGGAATGGCCAAGCAGAGGCCTCAAACAAAACCATCCTCAAAATTCTCAAAAAGATAGTTAACGATGTTGGACATGATTGGCATGTTCAACTCAATCCTACACTATGGGCCTACAGAACAAGCATCAGAACACCAATGAGAGCTACACCATTTGCTTTGGTATATGGATCAGAAGCCATATTTCCCATTGAAGTTGAAATTCCATCTCTTCGTGTACCACTCAGAGGTATCATTTCAGATGAAGATTATAGGGTATCTAGATTCTAGGAACTAGAATTGCTAGACAAGCGTCGTCAACAAGCTATAAATCATCTAACAACTTATCAACAAAGGATGTCAAGAAGTTACAATCACAGGGTGAAACCAAGGGTCTTTCAGGTTGGTGACTTGGTACTAAAGGAAAACCCTAGGAATCAGTAGGACAGGGAAAAGAAAGGAAAATTTGAGCCTAACTGGCTTGATCCATTTGTTGTCATATCAGTGTATGGATCAGGGGCATATCAGCTATCGACATCAGAAGGGGATCTGTTTGATGAACCTATCAACAGTATTCATCTCAAAAAATTCTATGCTTAAAGTCTCCTAGTGCATGGGGCAAATTTTGAAAAATGTTTCCTTGGTGAAAACTTGGCAAACAGGCATCTTGGCAAACGCAAAAATACAACAAAAAATAAAAATAAAAAAATAAGAAAATACAAAAAAAGGGAAAAATAGGAAAAATACAAAGGATGTAATCAAAGCGTGTGGTGAAAACCTGGAAACAGGCGTCATATGTGATTCTAAGATCAGCTTTCCCATCTATTTGGATATATGTCAGGATCATTCATCTGAAGGTTGGTATCAATTCATATCATATCATTCATCTAGCCATCATTACATCCACTATCAAGTCATGTCACATGGTCAACATATAACTCCATAGCTTGGGGGAAACATCTGGAAATCTAGGGGCAATCCAAACGTATCAATTGCATCCGGTGATAGAAAATCAAAAACAAAGATGAAAATGCAATTTCAATCATTGTCAGAAGAATCAACCATCCTTATCAAAAATCCAAAAAACATGTCAAATAGGAAACTCTGAAAAGGCAAAATCCAAAAACATAGGTCTGTGTCAGTCGAACTACGTGGTCTCTGCGTGTGTAACATAGGCAAGGCTAATCTTAAATCAGCCCCTGAGACCCCTAAGATAGGTTGGTAGGTTAGGTCTTTGGTCAAAAATCTCGAAAATCCAAAAACATGTCAAAATCAGGATGGATGATCTAAAATCTGATAAATGAATGAAACACTCTAAGTGAACAATGGATAAATTATACTTTTTGATTATCATTTCTTTAGAGTGACTCAATGATGTATTGAACTAGAGGAACAAGGAAAAAAATGATATTTTTATTGTCTGCTGTATGTGCGATAATCATATAAATGTGTGAATTATCGGGGGATGTGCTATGCAAATGTATCACCAATGACATTCAGAATTCACACACTCAAATGATAATCTTTGCCTGTTTATGCAATGAATGCTCAGGTCATCTCGGTTCAAATTATACCTTGATGCTTGTGTTCAATTGCAAGATCAAAAATCATGAAAGAAGTACTTAGGTCGTCATTGGATTAACACAACCATCGATGTTTGTATTAACTTTCAACATTCAATAAAAGCTTTATGATGATACCAAGCACAAAAAGACTATAAAATGACATCTGTTTTACATATCATTGCATGATTAAATTAGATTGCATTCATCATCATTCATTATCTGTAGAGTATTTGTTGCATAAAGGACTCCAATCAATGATTATCTAATCTAGAAAAGAGACTGAGTATACTTGACATAAAATCATCAAAAACATATAGCATCATCATTTGCATCATTATCTCATCATTAAAATTTTCATCATCCATACACATTTTGCATCATAATAGACATTCATTTATCAAATACATCGTGCATTTACATCATCACTTTCATCACATCTTTTATCATCTAAATCATTAAACATCATTACATCATCATTAAAATTATGTTATAGATACAATCATGTATCCATACATTTAAAAATAATAAAATCACATCATTACACCCATCAAAGATCATCCATCATAAGATCATTTCCATATAAATCATCATTTAGAATCCATACATCACATCATATATCCACATATCATTTACCCATCCATAACATAAATCATTGGATCATTACATTAAAATAAAACATCATTAACATCATCACATTTAGAATAAACTCATCACATAAAGCATGTAAAAACATCCATCACATAGAAATCATGAAGCCATCGTCATAATCATATTAAATGCATCTCATATATATATCAAAAATGTCAAGTATACAGTGACGTCGGACATAAAAATACACCATCATACAAAGAGGTACATCATAAAATACAGTAGTGAGGATCACAAATAGCCTCTATGACCTGCTACTGCTAGAATGAGCAGGCCCAACAGGACGTGTACCACCACCACCCCCAGATGGACCCGGATCTCTCGAATCTCTACGTGGAGGCTGTGTCACCCCCTCACTGACTGTCCATGTATGAGTCCACCCAGATCTTGATGGGGCATAACTGACTCAGCGCTCGGTAGGCACTGCATCATGATACCAACCTCTATAAAACTCAGCCTCTCGGGCAGCCCGCATAACCTCTCTCATATAATCACCTATAGAGGTGCCATCAACCACTCTCTATAGGGTCTCAGCTCTCTCCTGTGCCCTCTTAGAAATCTACTGAGCGCTGTCTTGCTCAGCTGTCAGGGTATCAACCTATGTCTGCATACTGGCTAACTGCCCCTATACTTGTGCTAAGGCCTGTGTGTGAGTCTGTGCCTAGTTTTGCATATGTGTCTGTGTCTGCACAACCATGCCCCAAGCCTGTACCAACTGCCCCTGCAGTGTCTGAACCTGTGCCTGTAGAGTCTGGACCTGTGCCTAGAGCCCAACTACCTATCTTTGCTGCCTTACTACTGGTACTGTCACTGCCTACCTCTTACGAGGCCTACTGGAAGAGGGTGCACTGTTAATGTCTAGACCTGGTCCTTTGTATCCCCCACTCCCACTGTCACTGTCACTGTTGCTACTATCCTCACTATTTGAACTACTACTATCTGAGCTCTCATCTGTTGGGATATCACTCTCCCCACCGGCGACATCCTCCTCTACTAGTAAAGGTGCTGGCTCATCGGAGATAGTAATACGAGGATGAGGGAACAAGGCCAAGAATGCTGCATAATCCTCTGTAACGGCTGCCTCTAATATGTCTCTCCACATGTCCCACGGAGATGGCTATAACGCTTTGTATCCGTCCACCAGAACATCATAGGACAATGGGACCCCAATCTGGAATATCCATGCATTGCCTGGCATAGTGAGCTACCCCCTGTGGCATACACTGAACTATGCCATACTGTCTGTAAACCCGACGGAGCAAAAATCTCTCAAGTACAAAAGGAGTCCGACCAATGAGATACATAGAATCACACAAAAAGCCCAATACTGCACCATCCTCCTCCCACTCCTCATAGTCAAGGTAGGGGTGCCATATCACTATCTCTGTGTCATCAAACACTCATCTCCAATGCTCTAATTTGCCCATCCGAGCCTGTCTAAATCGACCACTATATCAAAAAACATAGGGCCTGCCAGCTAGTTTGTCTGCAATGGGAAACGGTCGACAAATAGCAAAGTGCTCCCAAACCCATATCTATAATAGGGTTGCCCTTGCGGATATACTGCGTGCACCTAAGTACACAATGGAATGAAGATCAGGATAGAGATGTGCTAACATGCACATCCCCCACGCATATCTAGTACCATGTACCAACATATTTTCCAATGTCCTGCCCCAGCCAATGAGGAATCCCTTTGATCTGCGATCAGGGCAAAGGAATCCTCCAATAAATCTAGCTAGCACTGCTGGTAGTGTCGCATAAGAGTCTGCGATCCTCCGCCATCAAACACTAGAACCCTCAATATCCTGATCCTGGAATACTCGACAGAGAGCATCTCTGCTACTGGTCCCATGAGAGTCATATGTAACTATCTCCCCCATGAACGGAATGCGTAAGATATGCCACACATCCTCCGATGTGACTGACATCTCACCGGTAGGTAAATGAAAGGTGTTGTGGTTGCTATGCCACCTCTCAGCCAGTGCGGTCAACAAACCCCAATTAATCCTAATCTAGGGCATGTCAAGTAAACTCGTGAGGCCACACTGGCCTATCACCTGGAGCTCATCCGGTGTCAAATGTGATATCAAATCTGTAGTGTGTGGAAATCTCTCACGCATCTAGAAAGTACCCAGATCCTCCTATCATCATAACAAAATAATCTACAATCAGTAAACTATGTCAAGGAATCAAACGTCATTCTACTATCAAATCTATTCCAAAAGCTTTGGTAAGAATTTTCGATCAAAATTCATAGGCGAACATCCAACCTCACCTATCATCAGGGTCATCAAAACATTATCTAGATCTCACCCATCATGAGATTTATCAGATATTGACTCAAACCTCGCCTATCATGAGGTTCATCAAAACATTATCTAGATCTCGCCTATCATGAGATTTATTAGATATTCAATCATGTCCTCGCCTATCATGAGGATCATCAATAAATGGGGTTTCTTCTTGCCTATCATGAGGGTTAGTCTTATTTAAATCATTAAATCCAACATCAAGAAATTGGATTGTCAATCATACCAATCAGAAGAATGGACATGATCAAAATTGACATAATCAAAGTTTACTAAGTTAAAATCTTCAATTCTGTCATGGAAGTGCTAAAATAGTCATCAAAAGTGCAAAATCCTAAAAGCACTAAAACAGGGACTCAAAACGCTAAAACCATAAAAGCACTATTTCAACACTCTGAAGCGCTAAAATAGGCTTTCGAAGCGCTAAAACACTCAAAGCGCTACTTTTCTGCCTCAAAGCGCTAAAACAGGCCGTCTAAGTGCCACTTTACCAGAAGCACTATAACAGACCTTCAAAGCGCTAATCTGCTGACTCAAAGCGCCGAAATCTCAAAGCGCTAAAATTTGGCTTCCTAGCGCTAACATTTGGCTTCATAGCGCTAACATTAGGCTTCTAAGTGCTATTTCGCTGAAACCGCCACTTTACCAATTGTAAGCGCTATAGTTTTAAATGCAAGTGCTAAAAATCAAAGCGCTAGACAATTTACCAGAAGCACTACATTAGGATGTAAGTGCTATAGCGCAGCTTCAAAGTGCTGAAACTATCCTAGACATGCCTAGGACCTAAAATACATAAAAAATAGAAGTTCATGAATTACGAGGAGGTCAAAGGGTACATACCGGAGGTCCATATGCAGGCGATCGTCTGTGGCATCGAACACACTCGAATCGGTGAGTGTGGTAAGGGATAGGCATCTCGCTCCAGCTGGCAAAAATGTCTTTATCACTAGGAAATTTGAACTCAAAAAAGCAAATAATGAATCAAAAATAACCTTTTAGCACTATTTGTAATTTTTGAAAGGTATTTTTGGGGGATTTTTATAACATTTTGATTAATTTTATCCATGCAATTAATTAAAATTCATCAGAGGACTCATTTCTTCATCATTTTGTCGGGAGATAAATTATTTCATCATCGAAACACATCAAATCATCAGAAAATCACAAATTTTTTAAAAAAATTCTAAAAATCATCAAATCATTTATTTATCTCCCGAAGGGGCATATCATTATCAAATCATCTGAAAATCATGTCTGGGGCACACGAAAATTATTATCATCTAAAAATCATGTCTGGGGCATAAGGAATTATTTTTTTGAAATCATCGATCTTGGCAGTAGCAGCAAAAATATTCTTTGAACTAATGCGTAAACACATCACTTCGAAGAGGGGAAAAATGTATACACCTAAAATTGGTCTGGAGCATCCGATTAATTAAAAACACATTATTTGATTAATTATTCTATTTCCTCTACTGTTTAAATAAATAGAAATATTTATTTAATATAGTTCACATTCAAATTCATCTTAATTAAATAAATAAAATTAAATACGTTGTTCAATTTATTTATCAATTCCCTATTTCAATCTATCACATCATTCTCGAATTAATTAAATAAGGTCAAACACTTTATTTATTAATTACCATATTCTTCTGATTAATTTAATAAACGACTATCTTATAGTTTGTTTTATTAAATTATTTATCTCCCTTTTCCTAATTTAAATAAATCAAAATATTTGAATTAGAGCATAAAAGAATATTCCAATCTACATTTCCTCAAAAATGAATTAGATTTCCTATGTCTAATCTATGTCTAAATTTGTCACAATTAATGCTTTGAAACTTCACGGGAAGTTTTGGAGACAAATTGGAGACAAATTTGGAATTTGATCTCTCAATCCTCTTCCATCAATCCTTCCTCTTCTCTTGCCTGGTGTTTTCATGGGTAGAGACAATCTGCCTCTTTCTCTCAATCTCCTCAATCTCTCACCATTCAATCCTCCAAATTGAATCCAAGCCTCTCAAAGCTTTCCCTGTGCATTTCTACAGCCAAGAAATCTATAAATACAAGCCTCATTGAACCAGAAAAAGATCCAGATAATCAAGCTTTTACACCCTTACTCTGCAGGAATCCAGGCATCAAGCATCAAGCATTCAACAATAAAGCTTCACATCAATGACTGGCTCTTGGAGCTATAATTATCTGTTTCACCTCAATATCATGCTAGCTTAATTGATTTATCATTTAGGATTATATTATCATCATCTTGTTCTTCAGATAGTCATTTTAACAGTCTTATATGCTTACATAATCTGAGAGCAATTTAGATTTAATAAATCTTTGGAGATAGAGAGCAATAGGACGCTTTCAATAGATTACTTTGTTGAATTGATTCAATTTATTTAATCATTGATATAATGTCATATTAAGAAGTGTATTTATGTTATTTACCTCATTCCACACTTACAGAAACTGTTTACATGACTTTTATATGACCTTTTTCACATTGTTTACATTTCAAAATTCAAAGTTTGCAAATTTTCCTACTCAAGGCATTTACAGAACAAGGTGCTACTACACCAAACATGAAATCCAACCTTACAATATTTGAGTATATCTCATTATGTAATTAAATCTTATTACAATTCCTTTGGCACTTTGTTCTCTCAAATCTTTTACAATGTCACTCATACATTCAAGATTCTCTTTAAATGTCTACATCATAGGTGCTCATTATGAGGTTAACTTCAAATGAGTAACTTGAGATTCCATCGCTAAGCTTCACACACTCTCTTATAATGGCTTGAAATCAAAATTGAGATTTGTTAAAATCATCAAAATAAGTATGTTGCATTGCTTTTTTTGCTGAGATTCTCTTTGATGGCTCTTAAATCAGCATTTTCTGCAATGAAATATCAATCAACCCTTAGTAGTTTACTTAAAAATACACAAAGTAAAAGAGAAAAAGAAAGAGCATCCAAAATGGAAATGAAATAAAAATAGATGGAAGGCACTTACAGATGTTGCATGCAGGCATCAAAATAAGAATGTTGCATTGCTTTTCTAGTTGACATTCTATTGGATGGCTCATATATCTACATTTTTTGCAAGGGGACACCAATCATTGTAAAAGAAGATGATAGCATTGGCATCGAACAAATTAATATGCATACAAGTATAAATTAATAAGAACCAATGTGCATATACCTACAAATTAATCCAACGAACCATCCAGGTTTGCTCTACTCTTTATTGTGTCAAGTATTGCCTCATGGTTAGACTCACGGACCTTCCATAATGTCTTGTTGAAAGGTCTACCCCCATATTTGGTCAAATGAACATTGGATTCCATGAAAAAAATTGAGTAATGAAGAATCTTATGATGCATGTCAAAGTCTTGAAATAGCCAATGTTTAACACTTGAATGTGGGTACCTTCTAAGCCATATTCCGGTAACCACAACTGAGCCTGTAGGGTATTCGATGTTTTCTCCATCTATAACTGGGGCCTCCAATTTATTTTTGGTCTCAACACAACGACACAAGTAATAGTCTGCTCCCTTTCATTGTATTCATCTGTAATAACTACATAAACATGCCCTGCATTGATATGTGCAAAAAATCTCTTGAAATTTGTCAACATTATGAATACAGTACAAAGTAAGATAACGATATGGAATTTTAACAACTAAGAAAGTAGATATATCACCTGGTTGAACTAGATCTGATATGTAGTAAAAGTCGACAGATGATTCCATTTGTGTCAGTTCCAATGCCGTCAGAGGGTGATACATGTGAAGTGGGCGAAGATAGCTTGTGAACCATTTGTCAACCTACTCCCCTGACTCACAATCATTCCAGGCTTGCATTGTACATGAAAAACAAAAGCATGCCATCTTTCGTGTATTGATACTCCATGAACCTACATTTGAGCTAAGGAAAGAGTGTACCTCACTCGATCCTATTAGTGTACAATAGTCTTCTTATGGTGCAATGTTAGTATCATCCATCAACCAAAACAATCTATGAACTGAAGACGTACCTTCATTACCTGGACCCATCAAAGCGTTACACCACTCAATGATTGATTTTGCATCTGTCAACTTTGCACTGTCTTTATACTTTAACTCTTCTCATGCATGCTCCCCCTTTCCATGTCCAGCCTCACAATAGTTCCACATATGCTTAACACCTGTAATGACATGCATCCTGCACAACCAGTAGAACATGCGCGAGTTCTTGAACTATGTTGCACAGTTATCAGACCATATTGTATGTTGATTGTATTGTATGCCCCTCTGAGCCAAACCACTATAGAACATCTGGAAGCAACCTTGCACGAACTTTGGAGAATGTGTGCGATCATCACTAATGTAAAAGTGGTACTCCCTCAATACCTTACTTTGCTCATCTGTACTATCAGATGCATGGATGAATTTTATGTGCACAAGTATCGAAACTTGTGTGGAATTGTAATACTATGACTGCACCTCATGTTGTGGTTGTAGAGTGTAGTTCTCTACAAATTCAACCACAGATACTATGCTTCCAACTGGAAAGGTGTCCTTGCATAGCTTGAACTGTGTGTCCAACCATCGGGCTCTATGGGTATGCATTGCATACTTAGACAGTATACTGTCATGAAATGTGGTCATAAATTTGTACACTGAAATCTTCTCAATAACCAAATCACACCTTTTTGTTTGAGACCCATCTTTTGTAGCATATGCCACTATTTTATACTTCCCAAACTCTACTAATTTTTGTCCCACCTCATTTGTGATTTCCATATGTTGACATACTGGCATATGCTGAAAGCCACCGCAATGCTCGCATGAACCATCCAAGCATGTTGTCCTATAGAATATTTGGCCATCCTCTATTTCACATAAATTTTTTGATAAGAACTCTCTTGAAGATTTTAGTGGGGTTTCTATGCCACAATCCTACAAAAAATCGTTAGTATGCAAATCTAAACATATAGAACGACAAACATCATAATGGTTAGAAAACTCAATATGTAGTCTACAACAACAAGTAGTGCATGTGTGATTTATATTGACATAAAAAGGTTTAAGAATTTTAAAAAATATTTGAGAAATACTAATTTGAGGATAATCATTTTCAAATTTCTTAAAAAATTGGGTTTGAGTCATATCCAAAAAATGCTTTGGATGTAGCTCACGATTTTGACTACCGATTCTCCTTCTTACCACATCCCTTTGATTTGGAGACGGCCTTGTGTTATTCTTCCAATACTCTTCAATTAGTGTTCTGAAGGCTTGGACAACTTCTTTATCTTTTCGTGACAGTCTCCTCAAGAATGCCCATAATTCATTTGTATCATTGCCCTCAATTCTTTGTCGCCTTTGAATGGCTCTTGATAAAGTTTTTCTACTAATTCCCATTTGTTCACTAGTCTTTTTAATTAGATGATCTCTCTTTGTTTGATAGCTTACAAAAGTTGATGTAATGACACTTTGGGTGACATTACTATCCTTTGAGCATGAGGTCTTACCCACACTCTCATAAGCATCCATTAGATTCTTCACAATAGTGTCTTCACTCGATGCATTCGATGTTCTCAACCCAAGAGTCTTCATGATGTTCCTATACTTTACACCCCGCATCATTTCAACAAATAGTTGACATCTTGCAGTCTCATTTAGCCTTTCAAAGAATCATTCCCAAATCTTATCAGCATATCTTCTACAAGTGCATCATGAAATCTTACCTTCCATGTGCTGCAAAATCTCATCATCAATATTAATCAAATACTTTGGCTTTCTATGCAAAATTCTAGGTGGCGTTCTCCTAGGTACATACATCTCAACATTAGGAATTTCATCAATAGTTAATTGAGGTGGGCTAGATTGCGTACCTTCGATCGAGGGTGGAGAAGAAGACATACCTTGAGGTTTACATGGGGATGATGGAATACCTTCTTCGTCAATTTTGAGTGATGATGTACTCTCAACTTGAGATGTGTTGGATGGTGTCCAACAATATTCACTCGCGGTACATGGTGTCCCTCCATATTCACTTGCAATAGACGGTGTCTGTCCATATTCACTTGTGCTAGATGGTGTCCCTCCATATTCGCTTGTGCTTAATTGTGTCCCTTCATATTCACTTGTCGTAGAGGGTGTGTCTCCAACTACGGTATCTGAATCTGTCATACGACGATGCTTTCACATTCGTGCCTATTGTGCTGCCAATTCCCATTCTCTTTTTGACGGTTGAGGTTCCTCTACAATTGGGTTGTTTTCATCAATCATTTCCAATTTCTTCTTTTCATGATATTCCGCCACCCAAACTCTCTCCTTTTCTTTTAAGGTTTCGTTCTCTTCATCTGTTAGTTTCCTCTTTGTCTTTTTCTTTGGCATGGCGGATAATTTTATCTGTACCATGGTAATGAGATGACTATTAGTTCCTAAAAGATGTATCCATTCAAGTTAATTGAAAAATATATGTCATTTAAGGCTTCATTTTTAATAATAATTAGAATCATCGTGTACAAAAGTTAACCTAGCATGTAGACAAATGTGTACAAACTATGAAAGCACTAGGCTGGCCAGAGCACATTTCTAACTAAAAGTGAATAACCATGATGGTGATTCTAAAAACTAATGAGTGAATGGCATTGTGAGTGTTTGATAAGTTTGTGGTGTAGGAGCACCTTGACAATCTATGCTTCCATTTTGAAATTTGATTCAATTTTGGGTATCTTCATGTTGTAAGAGGGTGATTAAAGACATTTTCCATGTACCAGTTATATGAGCTTTCAAAGGTGGTTTTTTGTTAGTTATAGGAATTGGGGGGAGTTGGTTGTCATTGAAAAAGGTTTAAACAACCTCCATTGGCTCGAAGGGAGGCTTTTTGTTTATTTTGAAATCCATTTTTTTGATAAAAAAAATGCTCTTTTGCATAAATTCACTAGTTTTTTTGCACTTTCGTGCACTTGTATGCATCTATACAGCCTCCCCTTGATAGAAAAATAATATAATATCGTAAGAACATGTCTTAACTCTCTAATGCATCAGTTCTGATGGCTTAACATTACGTTTGAAGGGAGAAATTGACAATTTTCTGAAACTGCTCATTTAAAGCCAGTCAAGGGTTTGAGTAGGATTTAATTATGAAATGACCATCCCACCTATTGTTATGAATTGTTTCTCAGTTGGATGGCATGTACATTGTTAGAGTATGGTATTTTATTGTTAAACGTGCCTTGGAATGAAACAAATGATAATAAGATGAGGTTCTTAGCTCAAACAAGCACTTTTCCATGAGAATTTGAGGAACCAAGGAGTGATTTTAAAAAAGTGTCGAAGGAGTGGTATATGTAATGAAATTTTGACCTTGTTAAGGGTATTTTGAAGATTTTTTATGCTTTGGAATGGTTTGGGAAGGCCCAGGTATAGGAGTTTCTATAAACCCTCGCTCTTTGCATTGAAAAATGGGGGTTTCATATTGGAAGCCTAATTGAGCGGGTAAGGTCCTAAGACCTAGAAATTATCTTGTTTTGAGACCTAATTAAAGACTTTTTTTGGGTTTGGAAGTTTGGTGTGAAGATCTAAGGTTATTTCCTTTGTAAAATTGGCCTACTTTGAGGCCTAAAATAGTGAAAAGGTCAGTTTCTTAAAGTTGTCCCAAAGGAGTCATGTGATGGGTTAAGGTATGTCTTGCAACTATGAAATGGGTGATACAATAATTATTTTATTTTCCTAGTGTTTTGGAAAGTTTTGGAGTTAAGGGCCCAAAACTGGTTTTGCATAGTAACTAGATTCCAAGGGTGAAATGTGGGAAATAATGTTTCTTTTTGTTGTCTAGCTTGGAGGAGTGTTGGGATTGGTCCATTACGCCTTTTTAATCTTCTTAGATGCCTCTTGAAGGCAAGTTTCCATCTTCAAAGGTTTTGGGTCCTCTAACTCTGCATCAAAAATGAGTATCACAGTTTGAAGTGTGCATGGTTTGGGAGATACATGTGACCGTTTGCAGATGCTTTGCTACTAGTAATATGGACAGTGAACAAAGGAACTAGGTTTTTGTGTAAGGGTAGACTTCTAAAAGGTTTAATTTTTGGTTGATGTTTTGAGGAACCTAGTTGATTGTAATCAGTTATTTTCAAGATTTTCAAGGTGTTTTGAAGGTCCTTGAGGAATTGGGAACTCTTAATGCTAATTTGAGTATACGAATCAAATGTTTTGTGAAGGGAAATATAGTTGAATAAGTGTGTCAAGAAAGGTGTTGATTTCTTCCTTTGTACTTCATCAGTTTGCGCAGAGGTATTGGAAGGTGTTTGGACCCTTCAGAGGAATGGGAGAGGCTTGGAGTTGTCTTAAAAGATGATTTTTTTGTGAATGGTTTTGAGTTTCTAATCAGCTTTATGCTATGTTACAATCAATTTTATGATGGTTAATCTATTTTTTTGAGTTTGAAAAAGAGGTGAAACCAAGTTCTAATGTTTTGATGAAAAGATGATTGAGTTTGTTTGTTGATCTTCTTCAATTTAAGTTAGGGTCAGAAGTACCCTTGATGATTTGTGGATCCTGGTAGATGCTCTACATCAAGATTAAAATGGTAATTGGCAAGTGTATATAATTGTGTATATAATGGTAATTTAAAATGTGCATTAACAACCTAAGGTTATAATGACAAACAAAAATGAAAGCAAGCCATAATAGAATGAAAGAAAATGTGTAAAGACTTCACATACCTTAAAAACTAGACTTTCAAATGGAGGAGTTCAACCCAAATAATATAGCCTTAGCTTCTTCTTTCTTAGAACTTGACAATAATTTGACTTGTTCAAAAGCTTGTTCCCTTCCACACTTCAATTGTATATCAGTTTTCAATGGAATTCAAACTTCAATTGATATTATATGTCTTTCAACATGGAAACTCTACTATTTCATGCAAAGGTGGTAAAAATATCATGGAAAAGGTGATGGAATGTGAAAAACATACTTGCACACTTCACAACATCATCAAAAAGCTTTTTTTGTCGGAGCATGTGCAGAACCAGGGGAAGATGTAGAATGTGGGCCTTGAAAATCATGAGTATATCGAGTTTTTTACCGTTTTAGTGGAGTACAAAACGTGCACGCGTTATAACACGCTCGCGTTATAATGTGCTCGCGTTATAACGTGAGCGCATTATGTGAAATTTGCTTTTCTTAGTATATTTCTGAGAGTGGGAGGGAGAGAGGGGGAGAGTGGGAGATAGAGACGGGGGGAGAGTGGGAAAAAGAGAGAGTGGGAGGGAGAGAGGGGGAGAGTGGGAGATAGAGAGGGAGGGAGAGAGGGGGAGAGTGGGAGAAAGAGAGAGTGGGAGAGAGTGGGAGAAGGGGAGAATCAGAGAGTGTGAGACCGAGAGAGTGGGAGATAGAGAAGGAGGGAGAGAGGGTGGCAGTGGGAGAAAGATAGAGTGAGAGAGAGTGGGGGAGAGTGGGAGAAGGGGAGAGTGGTAGAAAGAGAGAGTGGGAGGGAGAGAGGGGGAGAGTGGGAGATACAGATGGAGAGAGAGAGGGGGAGAGTGGTAGAAACATGAAACCCAAAACCCTAAACCCTCAACCCTCAAACCCTAATCCCTAAACCCCTATACCCTCTTAATCCCTCAACCCTCAACCCTCAACCCTTCAACCCTAATCCATCAACACCTATACCCTCTTAATCCTTAATCCCTCAACTCTCAACCCTTAAACCCTAATCTCTCAAACCCTATACCCTCTTATTCCCTCAACCCTCAACCCCTATAAACTTCAACCCAAATCCCTCTACATCTATACCCTCTTAATCCTTAATCCCTCAACCCTCAACCCTCAACCTTTAAACATTCAACCCCTATACCCTCATAATCCTTAATCCCTCAACCCTCAACCCTTAAACCCTAATCCCCTAACCCCTATACCCTCTTAATCCCTCAACCCTCAACCGTCAACCCTTCAACCCTAATCCCTCTACCCCTATACCCTCTTAATCCTTAATCCCTCAACCCTCAACCCTTAAACCCTAATCCCCAA